>CAJNOJ010000376.1:0-20418 GCA_905250025.1 Adineta ricciae | reverse complement strand
CCTACATAACTTCAAACAAACTCTTTTTCCCCTATCATCCCCCCCCCCCCCCCCCTCCCCTTTCAGTAGAGGAAACAATTTATATAAATCACCCGATCGTTAATTGCCAGATTCACCTCATGAACCTGATTACGAGTTCACATTTATGTGACCGATTTATAATTGAATTTCATATTCGTGGTAATGAATTAAAGAAACGTGCTTATAAAAGACTTTCATATCGCGGTGCGACCATCAGTTCTGATGAATTATCTTTATATGAAACAGCACTTAAACATCAACCGCATGGTGTTCGTGTTTTTAAAGCATTTACATCAACAAGTGAAAAAACGACGTTGCTCTTTCATTTATTTCTGGTCATTCCAAAGAAGAAGGTCATAGTGCAGTTTTATTTATTATTGAAATAAAAGTTGAATCTCTGACTGTGGTAGGCATTGTAGATGTCTCAGAATATGATTATGAAAAAGAAGTACTGTCTATCCTGGGAAATCTATTTGTTGTGAAGAAAATTAATCGAGATGTTATTGTTCATATGAAATTACAGATATTCATTTAAAATATTTGCATATAACTGTTTAACTCTGGGGAAAACTTCGACATACTTATCGAACAGCTATGCATAGTGTAACCAACAACGAAACTAACTGAGAGAAAGAACTGAACGATAATGATGAATCTTTATGTAAACTTTCGAACAAAAGTTTCAGAGTTTGCTCATGAGAATATGATTAAGGACGGGTTTTGTAGATAGAAAAGAATTCTCTCTCATGTGAGGAATACTATTTTTATTGATGCTGAATAAGCATATACATAGTATATAGAGTTTATAGTAAGTCTTGTTTGATAACAAATATACTTGTCATTGGAGTTTCTAAATTGAATGTTTATTTATTTTTCTTGTTTTCAATAGCGTATCAAACTTTATGGAAAGTGTGTACATTTTATTAAAAAAATATTTCTTTAGAAATCATGGTAGTGTACTAAGTTTTAGTTTGAAACTACATAATCAATGAGGACAAGAAAGTGACTATTGCCCAGGTGCACCAATCCGACAACGAATCCGAGTATGGGATTGGTCGACCGGGGCAGCGTTTTATGAGATTAATTTTGCTCTACAAATCGAGTTATCAACGGGGACTCAAATTTTCAGTAAAATTTTTAACAATCTATGTTAGTTTTTAGGAATCTCGTTGATGCATTTGAAAATTTGAAGAAAATCTCATCAAGCATTTATATTCTAGTATTAATTAAAATATAATCTACTTGTGTCATGCATTATTAAGAATGGATTCGAACGTGACATTGTTATTGACGATAATACTGATAACTTTATCTGTTTTCCTCGAATGGAGTAGTTTGAACCTCATGCTTGTACACGCACATCTTCCACAAAGTTAGCTAATTTCGATGAAAAAGTAGTGTCAACTTTAATTAAAGAATTTCCTTTATTTAATTATTTTCAAGAAATTGGTTTTTCAGATAAGAAGTTTTTTTTATATAGAAGAACACTTTGGAATATAAAACTGAAAGTCAAATCTTTGATACAATATATAAGTGTTTGAGATCTACGTCTTCAGAAAGATTGCTTACCATATCGAATTCGATGGATGATCTGGCATTGAGCATCTTTTTTGCTGCAGTTCGGATAACTCAAATTATTCCACCAATTCAAATAGTTATTGGAACGATAGGAAATGCTTTTAATATTATTCTTTTCACTCGTCCTAGTTTGCGTATTAATCCATGTTCAATGTATTTTCTAGTCGGTTCAATTAATAATTTTGTTTTTATTTATCTTTTTTTATTGACTGATTATCTTTCCAATGTTTGGAACGTGAATATACCCCAAAATACTCAACTCTTGTGTAAATTAATCAGTTTTATTCGCTATATCTTATTCTCTCTTCGCTTATGGTTTCCTGTTCTTGCTAGTATCGATAGATTTCTATCGAGTTCATCAAAAGTAGAATATCGTCGGTTAAGTAGTTTATCAATAGGAAAACGAGTAATCGTAAGTATTTATGTATTTTTTTTTCTGCTTCATGCTCATATACCCATATTTTTCGAACAAGCTCCTTATTTTGATGATTATATTTGTAGTATATCGTCCTATGAATATCATATATTCTATAACGTTTTTGAACCTTTTATGGCGTGCATTTTACCAATTGTTTTGATGTGTATTTTCGGTATGTTGATCATACGAAATGTCCGAAGTACTCGTAATCGTGTTGTTCCATATGGTAACAATGTAAGAAAGGAACGTCTGCGTTCTAATGATCGTCATATGATACGAATGTTACTATTTCAAATACTCATTACTATTTTAATTTCAATTCCATATGTAGCTACTACCACATACTATACATTAACTATAATTATATTTGGACATGAATTTACATTATTAGAATTGATGATTTATCGATTAACTAGTATCATAACGAGATATCTTTACGATACTAGCCTTATTACTGGATTTTACATTTACACATTGGCAAGTGGAAAATTTCGTAGTGAACTCAAATCTTGTCTTCTTAAAGGACTCAATGTCGTACTCATTAAATTATAGTTATACAAAGATTCGTATCAATAAGGGGTACATCAAAGATTGCCGAATCCTATCGCAGCACGTACCATAAATGTCGTTTACGATAAAACAACGCAATTAAATATGACAAAAGTCCTAGAATTTTGACATCATTTTTTCTCTCTCTATGAGCGTATTTTCATGTTTTTATATAAAGTATTTACATTGTCTGTCGGTGAATAAATTGTTTCTCTTTTTTATTGATGTTTTATCGTTAATAAATATTGTCAAAATCGTTTCGTTTAAAAATAATGAAAGTTAGTATAGAAAATAATTATCGGCGTGAAGGTAGCACCACGAAACTAAGGATTTTCTGAAAATAAATTCACGTCGATAAAACCTACTCTATTCGATGCAGAATTCAATTCTGAATCTAATGGTGCCACTTTCATTCACGGGAATTCGTTCTGGGCAGAGATATGGCGTGCAGACTATCGAAAAACGATACAAATACATGTATACAGGATACAGAAAAATCAAAGAAAACTTTTTTCCGAGCGTTTTCCCATGAACTGTAATGTCACCATTCGATTCAGAATTGAATTCTGCATCGAATAGAGTAGGTTTTATCGACGGGAATTGATTTTCAGAAAAATCCTTAGTTTCGTGGTGCTACCTTCACACCGATTCAATTTCATTGTCATTTAGATGCAGGCTACTGCATGTGGTATCATCCGGGATTCATGACACATCTCATACAACTGCTTACGGATAGTACATGGTATAAAGGTTCTATGAATAGCAAGTGGTTTTTCATAATGTATTCCCTCAACAGATAATGTTTTTGCTATATTTGGTGGGGCAACTGACGCATTGACTCGATACAGATTTCTTTCATACCACACGTCAGAGATTGGACAAGTACAAGTACACTAAGTACAAGTACCGGTACTTTTTTAAGTACTGTACTAAGTATCCAATGTCTGCCACACGTCTTCATTTATTTTCCCATCATATGGAATGGCCTCAAGCAAAGCTAGCGTCTTCGTACGGCGACGAAACGAAAACCCCTCATTACCAATCGGATGTTCAAGACCTTTCGATTGCATGAGATGCGGCTATGGCGCACCATATAATTATAGCGTAGGTAATCAGTAATTTTGTGAGACGAATTAGAACACATGATTGACTCGATTTGGAAGAAAAGTTCCAGGTCGAAGAATCCGATGACTGGATATAGCGAGTTCCACCTGGAACCAGGGTTACCAACTGTTCAGGTCTCAAATGGGGTATCGGAGATGAGAAATGGGGTGCACGAGAGGTACAGCTTTCCTCCAAATAGGATACAGACATGAGGTACAAAATTTTCGGAAATATATCAGATCTATTCGAATAAGTCCACAAAAGACTCATTATTACCGGAAAATCATTTTATCTGCTCTCTGTAAGATATATTGTGAGATGTTTGTTTTCAGGCAAAAAAGTCATATAAATAAAACCAGTTTCAATATGTTTCTTAATGAAAAAACTGGAATGCACAATGATTTTTCGATTTTCTTCAAACCAGTTAGAACAGCAGCATGTAAACTTCTCAAATGCAAGGAGTTTAATCGATTCAAGATCCACTGTGACTCCCAGGACGTCGTGAGAAATGTAAACTAAGAAGGCTAGTCATTGACAAACGATAATGCTTTATTTATATATAGTTCACTCATCAGATAATGAAATTCCCGTATCGTCACAACTACGACAATACTGCCAGAGAATCACGGTTACTTTTTTAAATTTTTTGCTATAATCACCAACAATCAGTATTTTCATTGTCAAAATCGTACACCGACCACGATCTTGTAGTGAAAATCAATGAAAGTTATCAGCTTTAGCAACATATATATTCATAGTTTTATCATTAGTCTAATTACTCACTTGCAGTAGAGCCATCGACTCTTTTTTAACTGATGAGACAGAATAGTTTAATACGGTCAGTTTGTTTAACTAAAGTGATATGATCGGTTAACTGTCACCATCTTGTTGAAAGAGTTTCAGAAATTTCTCGATCCTGGAAATAACTTGCGAAATCGTCGCTTCAAAAATTGGAGCAAAGCCCACGACAAGATCGTGAACTTTTAAGCAATTTGGACGACGTGGTTTTACATTTCTCATCTGCACGAAATTCAGGAGAGAAGTTGTAGCAAAAAATCTGCTCTAGTTTTTAATAAAAAGATGCTACACTACGTATTGTTTATAAGAGTCTATTGAAGAATATCGAAATGAGGTACAGAATGCGTACCCCAAAGGTACAGATTTTCTTGGGGTGCAAAGTAGTGAAATGGGGTGCTGTACCCCCAAATGGGGTAAAGTTGGTAACCCTGCCTGGAACCGACCAGAACCTGCCATAAACGGCAGCCGGATACGATCACAAGATTTTTCTGCTTGGTTCTGAGTATTTTCCGGGCGTTCCCAACGGAAAAATAATCGATTTCTTGCAGGCTTTCGTCGGATATCAGTGGAATACTGCTTCCGAAATCATCGTCCTGGGGTATCTTTTCGCCTCGTACCCGTCTCAATAGATTAATCTGTTTGATACAATTTCTCTTAAGAAAACAATTGATAAGCATGCCAAAACACATGTATATAATCTTCCTAGTGTTATTCTATGCGCTGGCATTTCTTCTATAAACAGTTATCACAACTGTGTATGTAGATGCGATCCACCTGTGACTCTCCGCTAAACTTTGGATGAATATCAATGTTAGTGTGAGGACGAGATAATCGAAATATGATCTAAACATTAACACGCCCGAACCCACGAACTATTAAAACGATTTTTTTACAGAGGAGCGAGCTTTTCGAACACTCATGTTCGACAATACGCTTGTGTACAATACACGAAGGAAAAACAAAATCATAATGAACTGTCGTGTTGGTTAAACGGTTTATGATTTAAAACATACTCATAAAACCAGGACAACTGATGCTGACAACTAAAATGTATGTTTTTGTTGGCGGCTGGCCAATAGTTGTAAGTTATCACACCAGAGCATGAGCATCATCCTATGCAGTACGAATCATCCGAAAATTTACTAGCCAGATGTAAAGACTGAAACTTAGGAGAATGTAATTTTAGTCTAAATGAGTGTTGAAATAGTTAGTTGTAAATGGTACTCCAGAGGCTAGCAGATTCACGTATCACTGTGTGCGAAAGTTAAATAACCTAACAAGTGTCTGGTATACGTTTGTGCCGAACATCATCTCATTTCTCAGCACGTAGTCTCATGACACGATAGCTCGTCGCCATGTTGCGTGCTATCGAATTGTTTTTGGGATCCAATTTTCATGCTAAATTTATAATGATTTCACAAGTAAAAGTTCGTCCTAAAAATTATTTCTATCAAGGTACCCAATGATAGAAAACTGTTACTGAATTATATCTAGCGAAACATAGGAGTGGCTACAAACGGCAATAAAGTCAAGTTTGAAAAAGTTAATGATGATAAAGGGAAGCGGTGCGTATACTCTTTTATATAAGAATGATGATATGAAGAATATATCATCTTATTCCATAATGTTGCACATCACGGAATCGCAATAACATCCTCGCCCTCAATCAATCTCTATTCTGAGCATGAAACAAACTCAAACTTGAACACTGATTGTAAGCAGATGGTTAGTGAGAATGGAACAAAAACAACTTTTTTTTCCGTTCTATCCTTGACATGTGCCTATCTTTGGGCGTAAAACATTTACAGAATCGATGAACTATTAAAACTATGACAGTAATATATCTTGTCTATCGTCAGCAGCATTGAAAACGACACAATTGTTGGATTTTCGTCCTTTGTTGGACCAACGACAATACGCGCGTATATCATGTATCCGAATAATTAATTTTGAATCAATTTCATTTGATTTTAATGGATGAAAGAGATAGGATACAATAATGCCAACAATAACTACAGTACCGACAGCAATAGGTGTGTACCACATATGACTGATAGAGTAAAGACTGAGTAATAGATTAGATCTAGAACATAGTAGATTATTTTAGAGTAAAGAATACATTTATTTGAATACCTACTCTACATGTCCAGATGTTGATGTAGTCCTGTTTAACATAGGTAATGTACCAATATCTGTACAATTGAGTATTGATAATGGTAATCGATGATTGCTCAATTGATGCTTTGTTACTTGTACACCAATAAAGATCCACAATTGGAAGACTAAACTAACGAAAAATCCAACCAGTGCACCCAATCGATTTGCCCTGGGAAAGAAAAATCCAAGAAAGAAGACACCCATGATTGGCCCACAAAGGGTACTCGATAATGATATTGCAGCATTGATAACAGAACCCAGATGGCTCACAAAGTATGTAAGTAGTACGATGACCAGGCCAATAAACATGGAAACGATTTTCGATACAATACCTTGATGCTCTCTGTTCAAGTTTCGTCGCATAACTCCTTTATAAACATCTTCAATCATCACTGCTGCCATACTATTGAGTCCCGATGAAATGGTGGAAAGCGAACCAGAAAATGCACAAGCAAGGAACAAACCTGGTACACCTTTCTTATGTCCGACTGTTTCCATAATAAAATAGGGCAAAAGTTGATCAACATTTTGAATACGACCAGCTGTGTACGGATCACAGCCGACATAGTAGGCATACAGGATAACACCCATTAAACATGAAAGAAGAATGAGACTAGTGACACCAACTATGTTGACAAGGAGAGCCTTTTGTGCTTCTCGCGTTGATTGAACACACATATACCGTTGTACTTGCATTTGATTGAAGCCATATGTTAACAATGCATTGAAAGAATTACCAATTAAAAGTGACCAAACAGTATGGCGTGTTCGTGGATCAAAACTTATACTAGAAAAGAAAATAATTCGACGAGACTCTGTATCTTTTGACTTCTTTTTCGTAAATCAGAACGACTTTGTCGTACTTATCAAACTCAATACGATATCCCTGATGCGCAATTGAAAATGCTCGCTCGAAACCACCGACTAAAATTAAGCCTTGTATAACACCAATAAAAACACCCGCATACATAACCAATGCTTGTAAGACATCCGTCCAAATAATTGCCTTCATCCCTCCCTGTACATAGATGCATATAGCAATATCTTTCTCCTGCTCTATTGGTCACATACCACTGATGAATAAAAAATACAAACGGCACTGATAGAAACAACCGAAAGCCATTTATTCAGACCCGTAGCTAAATTACATTAGTCTTAGAAATAATGATACAATATTAATTCATGAGCATACTTTGGCTCAGTGCCAGGGCCGGTGCGTACAGGACTAAAGCCATGTAGATAAACTAAATAGTCAATAAGACTATGTGGTACGTGCATGTACATGAGGCAAAATTTTTCGATACCATATAGACCGTGAAAGTAATAGAAGTGCATGATCGTACTGATTGACCAAAACGCTTCTCTAAATACTGATAAATGCTGGTAAATTTCATTTCGCGAAACTTTGGCATGAAAACAAAAGCTGTTATCATCGATGCAATACTCCATGCAGCAGCTAAAAAACCAACATTATCATGATGAAATCATCGTCGATTATTGTTTTTCATTCATCTACCTTGATACCAAAACATTGTTCCTGACATGTATACTTCACTCGGTGTGCCAAGTATAGTAATAGCTGATAGAAACGACACCGTAATACTCAGTGCCGTCGGAAACATGTGCATTTTTCCATCGGCTAGAAATGAATGTCAATAGAAATTATTCTGTTTTTAAGTAGTTCTGTATGTGTATACCTAAGAAAAACTCTTCAGACGATGCTTTCTTTGATTTAACAAAACCAAAGATGATACCAATGAGAGCTGATAGCAGTAATAGAATTATCAGAACAACATAATCAAAGACACTCAATGTAGATGATCTCATTCTGTCGCAAACGAAAGAAAAAAAAATTGATATGACATTTTCACGACGTACATATTCGTTTTAATCCGATAAGAACTGGAAAGATACAGATTTGCACACGATGCATGTGTGAGAATATAACACACACTTCTGATGAAAAGAAAACGACGATATTTGGATTAGATCTACATTTTCATCCTGTATTTGATGACTTTTACGATTTTTTGAAACAATGTTATCAGTTGACGAAGAGAGAATTGTAAAAAAAGATAAATACCAAGATCAGAATCTGAAATTTTGCAACAAGAATGACACGTGCACTATTGTTTTTCTACTTGATGACTTTAGCTTTGAGGTTTTCGAAATCGATCAGTAACTACGCTGCAGTGAACACATTCTATCCCTTTCTCTCTCAGGATGGTGCTGATCCATGGGTTTATAAACATCCTACGAATGGATTTTACTATGCAACGAAATCTACTCAGACCAATGTCACCATTTGGCGGTCACCTTACTTGTCTGCATTGGACATCGGACAATCGAAANAAAAGAGTCAAAGGACTACTTGTGTTGCTTTTAATTATTATATATTCCTGACTGACAATTACTCTTCACAGAAAGCAGAAGTTCGCTATAAATGACTATTATGGATTTGCACTTTTAAACATGTCCTCCTTTTTCTAAAAGAAAGATATTTTTTTCGGTAAGATCAAATGAGACTCTGTATATATTTCGCATTCGAACGTGTCGGATTGTTGATACTTTGATAACTGACTAGATTATCTACTTATTAAAAAGCTTGGAGGCTTTTAACAACTTTCGACATATCGATAAGCTCAGCATTTAAGATTGCTTCCCAGTATGTAACTTGTGAACGATTGTATTTTTGAATTACCGGCCTTTGATATGCGACAGTCAACCAAGTGTGTTTTTATTTTTTCGTAATCAACTTTTTCTATGTAGCCCTACTCTCAGCCACGGATGGAATGCTTTCTTCATCTCTGTCACGTCCCTGCCCCTACATTTCTCCCAAACAATGTTGGACGAGGTTTTGGACATTTGCGAAAAAATGTTTTTTTGGCCTTTAGCTCTGACACAAACAGATATACATACATACAAACTACTTCTTCCATATAACCCTCCTTTCAGCCGAGGGAATAATTTATATAAATCACTCGATCATCAATTGGCAGATTCACCTCATGAGCCTGATTACGAGTTCACATTTATGTGGCCGATTTGTAATTGAATTTCATATTCGTGATAATGAACTAAAGAAACGTGCTTATAAAAGACTTGCATATTGCGGTGCGACTATCAGTTCTGATGAATTATCTTTATATGAAACAGCACTTAAACATCAACCGCGTGTTGTTCTTGTTTTTAAAGCATTTGCAACAACAAATGAAAAAAAATGACCTAGCTCTTTCATTTATTCCTGGTCATTCAAAAGAAGAAGGTCATATCGCAGTTTTATTTGTTCTTGAAATAAAAGTTGAATTTCCTACTGTGATAGGCATTGCAGATGTCTCAGAATATGATTATGAAAAAGAAGTACTGTCTATCCAGGGAAATCTGTTTACTGTGAAGAAAACTAATCGAGATGTTATTGTTTATACGAAATTACAGAAACTCATTTAGAATATTTACATATACCTATTTCACTTTGGGGGAAACTTTGACATACGTACGTATCGATCAGCCATACATAGTGTAACCAATAACGAAACTAGCTGAGAGAAAGAGTTGAATGGTAATGATGAAATTTTATGTAAACTTTTGAACAAAAGTTTCAGAGTTTGTTCATGAGAATATGATCAAGGACGGGTTTTGTAGATAGAAAAGAATTCTCTCTTATGTGAGGAATACTATTTTTATTGATGCTGAATATGCAGATACATAGTATATAGAGTTTCTAGTAAAACGTGTTTCATAACAAATATATTCTATTCATTGTAAACGTCTTTGATCAGGCTTATACGATAAAGAATTGCTTGATAATCATATTTCTTGAGTAGATCGTTAAATGTCATTGGAGTCGTTTAATTGAATGTTTATTTATTTTTCTTGTTTTCAATATCATGTAAAACTTTATGAAAAATGTAAACATTTTATAAAACAAATATTTCTTTAGAAATCATGGTAGTATACTAAATTTTAGTTTGAAACTACAGAATCAATGACGAAAAGAAAGTGACTATTACCCAGGTGCATCAATCCGACAACGGATCCGAGTATGAGGTTGGTCGACCTAGGCAGCATTTTATGAGATTAATTTTGCTCTACAAATCGAGTTATCAGCGGGTACTCAAATTTTCAGTAAAATTCTTAACAATCTATGATAGTTTTCAGGAATCTCGTTGGTACATTTGAAAATTTGAACAAAATGTCAACAAGCATTTGTATTCTTCCATTAATTAAAATCTAATCTACTTGTGTCATGCATTATTAAGAATGGATTCGAACGTGACATAGTTATTGACGATAACATTGATAACTTTATCTGTTTTCTTCGAATGAAGTAGTTTGAACCTCATCCTTGTACACGCACATCTTATACACAGTTAGCTAATTTCGATGAAAGAGTGGTGTGCGCTTTAATTATTTTCAACGAACTGGTTTTTCAGAGAGGTTTTTTTTTTATATAAAAGGGCACTTTGGAATATAAAACTGAAAGTCAATTCTTTGATACAATATATAAGTGTTTGAGATCTACGTCTTTAGAAAGATTGTTTACCATATCGAATTTGATGGATGATCTGCCAATGAGCATCTTTTTTGCTGCAGTTCGGATAGCTCAAATTATTCCACCAATTCAAATAGTTATTGGAACGATAGGAAATGTTTTTAATATTATTCTTTTCACTCGTCCTAGTTTGCGTATTAATCCATGTTCAATGTATTTTCTAGTCGGTTCAATTAATAATTTTGTGTTTATTTATCTTTTTTTATTGACTGATTATCTTTCCAATGTTTGGAACGTGAATATACCCCAAAATACTCAACTCTTGTGTAAATTAATCAGTATTATTCGCTATATCTTATTCTCTCTTCGCTTATGGTTTCCAGTTCTTGCTAGTATCGATAGATTTCTATCGAGTTCATCAAAAGTAGAATATCGTCGGTTAAGTAGTTTATCAACAGGAAAACGAGCAATCGTAGGTATTTATATATTTTTTCTTCTCCTTCATGCTCATATACCCATATTTTTCGAACAAGTTCCTTACTTTGATGATTATATTTGTGGTATATCGTCCTATGAATATTATATATTCTATAACGTTTTTGAACCTTTTATGGCGTGTATTTTACCAATTGTTTTGATGTGTATTTTCGGTATGTTGATCATACGAAATGTCCGAAGTACTCGTAATCGTGTTGTTCCATATGGTAACAATGTAAAAAATGAACGTCTGCGTTCTAATGATCGTCATATGATACGAATGTTACTATTTCAAATATTCATTACTATTTTAATTTCAATTCCATATGTAGCTACTACCACATACTATACATTAACTATAATTATATTTGGACATGACTTTACACCATTAGAATTGATGATTTATCGATTAACTAGTATCATAACGAGATATCTTTACGATACTAGTCTTATTACTGGATTTTACATTTACACATTGGCAAGTGGAAAATTTCGTAGTGAACTCAAATCTTGTCTTCTTAAAGGACTCAATGTCGTACTCATTAAATTACAGTTATACAAAAATTCGTATCAATAAAGGTACATCAAAGATTGCCGAATCCTATCGCAGCAAGTACCATAAATGTTGTTTACGATAAAACAACGTAATTAAATATTACAAAAGCCTTAGAATTTTGACATAATTTTTTCTCTCTCTCTATGTGCGTATTTTCATGTTTTTATATGAAGTATTTACATTGTGTGTCGATGAATAAATTGCTTTTCTATTTTGTTGATGTTTTCTCATTAATAAATATTGTCAGGATCGTTCCGTTTAAAAATAATTCGAACTTCTCAATATATCTTTTCTATGAATTATGCTCAAGAATTGTTTTTAATACAATGGAAGTATACTTTACTAAGCTTTTTTATTTTTTTCTTTAAATTACAAAAACTTTTTATATAAAAAATCTCATTATTTCTCTCTGATATATTTTTCGTAGAAATTATGTTACAAAATATGTGGAAACAATTAATGCTAAGTGTCTCTTTGAAACACGTTCACACGGTAGCAAATTGCCATTCATTCTACGTCGAAAACGATAGAGAAATAGAAGAAAATGTCAAATTGTTAGGTTTCTTTTGAAGAAGACATCCTTTAATGCTATTCCTTATTTCAAAGGTTCAGACACAGATCCTATTGATTGGAAAAAGACATTTCATTTTACGACGAAAATCACAGCATGAAGTACTTAGGGCATGACAAAAGCTCTAGCAGTGATAGTTTAACATCGTTCAGCAGGCTTAAATAATTTTTCTTCTGTATAGGATGATAGCGAAAAAAGCTCTATCCTTCTATGCTATTTGAGGGTGTGGGTGAGGGTAGAAGTTGAATAGTTAAAACTCGAGGTTAGAAGTTGAATAGTTAAAACTCGAGGTTAGAAGTTTAATAGTCGAATCGAGTTAACGATTTCTACACTACGCAAGAACGGCGAATGTTGTAATCAAGTTTGAAAAAAATTTAAATATATTTAACGAAATCGATAGAACGATAGAGACGTTAATGGGAATGCAAAATATATTTGTTTTTTTTTTGTCGTGGAAGATATGAAGAATTGAATGTGTGGATTCAAAAATATTTTCAAAAGGTTTTTTCTGAGGGTTTCCATATGCAATACCTCTGGAAAATTTCCCACCACTAGCGCCCTTGGTGAGTGCGTAATCCTTTTCCATGAGGATCTTCATCTGTCTGATCCTGCCCAGTACGATAAGATGCCAGCATAGTAGAGTATTAGGCCAGTTCTTCCTGTGAAAGTCATATTTACACCATCAGACATCTGATCCTCGGCGACCTAGAAGGTTTACACATAGATGAAATTGTTTTGAGTTCTATTCATGCATGTCATATATATAATATACACAAGAAATCGGAAAGTTATAAATGCTTCTAGGCGCTACTTGAGTAAACGTAAGCGTGAGAACTGAATTGAAGCAGTTCGAAACATTTGTAACTTTCCAGTTTCTTGTGTATATCATATATGACATGCATGAATAGAACTCAAAACAATTTCATCTATGTGTAAACCTTCTAGGTCGTCGAGGATCAGATGTCTGATGGTGTAAACATGACTTTCACAGGAAGAACTGGCGAAATACTCTACTATGCTGGCGTCTTATCGTACTGGACAGGATCAGACAGATGAAGATCCTCATGGAAAAGGATTACTCACTCACAAGAACGCCTTACCTACACCGCTCACAGAATTGCCTATACTACTCACAGCTGAACATAGACTCACTCAAACAGCTATGTAAAATGAAAATTTCTACCTTTCTCTCGTCCGCTTGATCGCGCTTCTCCATCACTAACAGACTACTGGCGACCTGAAATAATTCTAAAGCACAAACACAGGCATTCACTGAGAACAAGTAGTTATATTTCATTCGCGCATTCCGCCCAACCTATAACCTAAACAGCGAAGAATAATATATGGGAAGAAATAAGTATATACTTATCTATCTAATTGATCTCCATGTAGCCAAGTCATTTGAATGATTAGCCGGACAGTACACGCCATAACAGGGCCATATATCAGCATAAAACAAAAGACTGCCTACTCAAACTCGATGGTTCGGGAGGTATCGGACGAAACTCCTCAGGCCTTCGTTTAGGAATTAATGGTTCGGAAGGTGTGGCACGGAACTCAAGAAGGTTCGGCATCCGAAATGCGAAATCTCAGTCAGCCTAGTGATGTGCGTAAAGGCTCGGTATGTCTAATACGAAACCCGACATGGTTTCGTAAGTCTGTTCCGAAACCTTTATGTGCTCTACGGAACTATGACAGGTTTTGTACCAGACAGAAGAAACCAAAAAAGTTCAGTATACGAGCTGCTGAACCTTTCAATGGTTTGGCAATAACAGCACGAAACCTTTTTGGTCCTCAAAACGTAAAAAAAGTTCTATATTTACGCTACGGAACCATTTTGATGGTGCCAAACTTAAAATAGTTCCGTGGGCCATCACTAAACCGGAATGGCTTGGTGGACTACCTTTTTTTTCAGAGTAGCTACCTCTTTTACTCGTTTATTTCATTTTCTTTTCACTGTTTTTCTTTTTTCGATTTCAAAAAAGGTTCTTTGTGTACTCAAAAAGTGAGTACACTATAGAATCGGTCAGTATGTCCGTCCGGGCGTTAATCTAGTGGCGTAACCAGGGGCGGGCTAGCCCGGGCACCGAGAATAATCAAGTAGTAATTGGTATTGAAGCGTTGATCTTTTTCGTATGTTCAATCATTCTTAAAAACAGTTTATGAATGATATTTACAGTATAATCTAGCTAAATATGTCAATTTTGACACATCCTCATAGTTTGATTAATGTTATAATTACTCAGACTAATGAACATAGCCATGAAGTGGAACTTTCTAAGATACATGATGAGATTATCAATTTCTCTAGTCAATATAAACTTGATTTATATTTATATACTGAATTGAAAAAAAGCGAGACTGGAAAAACTTCTATTACGATAATTAAGAGTCTGATTATATTTTATCGAGCAACGCGAAGAAACTAATAATAGAAATAAATTTAATCTATCAGATTTCTATTTAATAATCGGCTGAATTCTACTTGCGATGAATAATCGCTTTTGCAGAAGAAATAGTGAAAATCTTCACTGTATTTCATCATTATCACCTAATAGCTCGACATTTTTAGAAAGATAAGAAATGGAAACTTCATGAACAAAATTAAAAAGTGAAATTTATCTGTAAATACTGAACCACAAGTAGTGAATCGAGGACAACCTTGTAACCATCAAAATTCACAGAAATGATTAATTTGTAACGTGAAATATTTCCAGTACAACATGCATTTCTAATTATTATATTACTTCTTATTAAAGCTATGACGATTCTAATATTGTCTACTACAACCGAACGAACTTTCAGGAGAATTAAGGTAATCCGATGTGTTTTGGATAGTAGTACGCTGGACAGGAGGCTCAAAGTTACTGATTTATCAGTATTTGCATCTGAAAAAGATGTTTGTGTCAATTAGGAAAAAGATTATTGATATTTTTTCTATATAACATAGAAACAGTTGAATAATGCCGAAATAGGCACTGTCGAGTTTTTCTCTTTCTTGTTTTTGCTAGGCCTTATTTGAAAGAATAGTAAAATATATTGCTTTGACTCTGTCTTAATTGTAGGGTAACAGAGAATGGAAGATTTGAGTGAGCCATAGAATATATTTTTACTATTGTCAGGGAGTTTCTAAAATGTGCAGGGCGACGCCCGAGCACCCACATTTTCCTGGTTACGCCACTACGTTAATCCGATAACTCCTGAAAGAATTATCCAATTGTCATGAAATTTAGTACATAGCAGTATATTGTCAATGTCGCAGACGAGTTCGAAGATGAGCTCGATCGACTGTAATACTGCTAACTTACAAAAAAATCTCAGATTTTTGCGTGCCATCTGATACACTTTTTGAAGTACACATAGCTTTCGGATAAAGTCCGAAGTTTTCGCATTTACTTTTTTATAAATGTAGAACCCTGATGAGTGTTTTTTATTCTTCTCAATAAGTACACGAAACGTGTCGGCGAAGCAAATTCTGCATTTATTTTTAATTAGAAATCTATTAATTCTAAAGATATTATTTGGTATTAAAGATCGATTGCTGAACAGCAAGAGTTAACATCAGCATATTAATTTGTATTTTGAATTTCTAAGTTAATCTGCTTCATATTAATACACCCACACCCACACCCAAATTTCAAATTAATTGGATTACTTATTGTATTTTAAAATTATTGTTTCAATGGAGTGATGAAGAAGGCATTGAAGTTCCATATTCTTTATACGATAAAAACGAAGCGAATGCCTTTTTTGATCGACATAAACGCCAACTTTATTCAGCATTTGTCAAATATTGGTCGAGTCATGCAATGCACAAATCTTCAAACTGCAATATTGGTTGCACTGATATATTGATAGTTGATGGACATAAAAAAACTGCTCGAACAACGTGTAAATTCAACAATTGCGATGACAACACTATTGAAGAGCTCGGATCAGTACTTGTTGGATGTCCGAAGTCGGTTTCTAAACACCCAAGTGCGAATTCAATCACAATTTTCGTTCTAAACACTGTCTGCTCTCAAAATTCTTTAGAAATTAATTCGAATGCTCTTTGCGAAAAGCACTTCGAATTAGTTGCGAATCATGGTGCCCATGTGATGGAATTCGATGTAGCAGATGATGTAACAGAAGAAACGTGTAATGTCAAACGAAATGAGTTAGGTGATAATCAAACTCGATCAACAGCTTATGGATTTTTGGCTTCATTTTACTCGTGTGGTATCGTAGCTGGTTTTGATGAATCAATACCATCCGAATCGCCGCGTCGTGTTTTAAGACATTTAATTAGAATCGGTAAACTATATACATATATCTATGTTTTACTTCATAAATCGTGTCCATTTAGCACGAATCAGCAAACCTCCGTTGGGAATTATATACGATAATGCGTGTTCGATAAAACTATATATTGGAGCACGATATGGAACAGAGTATTTTAAATCTACTTCGATTAGTGACCATTTGTTTCACAATGTTCACTTCGTACTCGATTCTTTCCATCAACGAAATCACATTCCACACATGTGCAAAAATGAAATGCGATCAGATCATCCGTCTCATAAGAATATGTTTGATTATATTAATAGTCAGATAGCCGAGCAAACGTTCTCCATCATCAGTCAATACAAAACGCACTCGTCTAGTTATTCGTACCCAAAAAGTTACCTAAATCTTATCGTATTTTTCCATATATATAATTGTGACGTATCTCAGACTTGGTTTTAAATAAATTTTTACTTTCATCAAATATGAAAAGCTCTTTGATATAATACGTACAAAAGCACACATTACTCTGATGTTACGAGAAATGTGTAAATCATTATTTTGCTATGTGAGCGCAGATTGGTACTAATAATACGTGTTGCTTGATCATATAAAGCACAAACCGTAACTCAATTCATAGTTCACAAAAGTTTCACATTTGATTTTATTCATATTATGCATTGGAATGGATTCCGCTTGGAGTTTGACCTCAGTTCATCTCGATTTATTTCATTTCAACGAGAAAGGAAGAGTATACCGCCATGTTACCTTTGAATAAAAATGTATTTCTTGAAACACGTTAGTTTTACCTAGATTAAGCCAAATTCAAGTCATAAAGCGCTCGTATATTGCGTCTTCCTGTCACTGTGTTGCATACAAAATAAAATTCTGTCATCTTCACTGTAATCAATCGAGTTCAAGCCAATTCAATCCATGATTGAATATTATAGTACAACCGTGATACCATTTCCATCTAAAAATAAATTTCCAGCCCAACCCACCCCAATTCAAACTCTACAATCGCACTCTCTTATTAAATACTTTTATATTGAACATTAGCGACTGACTGCAACTATTATTAATATGGGTTGATATGGATTTCCTGGAAATCTATTTCAATATTATTTTATCTGAGTTTCCATGAAGTTGGAATTTACCATGGCATGTTAATTTCTGACCAAGAAATCTTAAAGTTCTATAAAAATCACAAGATTTGCTCTTGAAAATATGATTCTGCAAATCCCCGACTAGTCGCTCGTCGACCTCCCTCCGGTCGGCCACTCGCGGCTAGCCGTTCCATGTACATTTTCACTCTTCCATTTAGTCTAGAGCCACTTTTGAAAATGATCCATTCATTCTCTTCTATTCCTTCTTTAAAGTCACCCTCTTTGTGCTACTGTGACTGTCGAAGACAACACCTGACACACGAAACATTATTTTGAATGACTGGTGTCAGATCATATTCGTATAGTATAGCAGTTTATAAAAGTGTGTGATCTCATTAATATGCTGATGACTATGAAGATCCAGCTATCGGACGTCAGTCAGCTATTACATTTTGTTGTACATATTGCCGCTTAAAACATTATCGTCTAGAAAAATTGATCCTTTGTCGCAAAAAATCAGGCCAGAAAGTGTTTATGAAAAAACTAACACCGGATTCGAGATCCTCGACCCCGATTACCTTTCGGTCAACTCTTACTCGAAGACCGAAAATATTTTTTGTCTAATTAGTTAATTAGCTAATTAGAGTTTAGAGAAACTGACCTCGGATTCGTGATCCTCGACCTCGATTACCCTTCGGTCAACCTTTATGTGTCAGTAGGATGGATTGTTTTTTTATTACTGTAAAGTAGCTGAACGGATAAACGAACAAACTTTAACTCAAATTCTGCGCACGCCCTCCTTTCAGTAGAGGGAACTTCGGAGAAATACTAATAATCTCTCTAACACTACAAAAGTTCAACGTCTCCTTTATTGGGTGGTGTTCTAACACCATCTAGGCTAAACCTATCCGTACAACATTTAAAAATGAATAGGGAGAAGGGAAATAGCACACGGAAAGCGCACCAATTCCTTTTTCGGTAATTCTAAAGTTGCATTATTTACAGGGATCTCTGATGATTAAAGTTTCATTTTGGACGGCAGCCTATATGACGATTAATGACATATTCAGTTGTATCTACACCTTTGACAGAATTGCTTACCACAATGATGATTAATGGAGTAATCATTGATGTACTTTTGCAGATTATTCAAAATATGATCACACAAGTAAATAGTACATTAACGTCTATAGAAAAATGCGCCGTTCATCACTTGAAAAAAGTACATACGTGTATTACAGCTAGCATGATTCATTATATTCTGCTTTGTCCTTGCAATATTCACAGGAAGAAACAAAAATAAACATGTATGACGAAGAAAATTATTTTCATTGCTGTACAAACGATAAAAGCATACTGTTAGCGATAAAAAAAGTACATGCTAGATTGTCATACACTCTCAGGTATATATATATAGATGGATAAATTTCAAAGCATAATAATTGTGTCTTATTACATTTTACAAGAAACAGAAGGAATTCAAAAGAAGAAGAAAAAACAAAAACATGCTATCTATTAAATTTACTACACTGGCTATCTTTTCACTTTTGGTAGTCACAACTTTTTCAAGTAAGTACTGACTAAATTTTGTTTAGAAAGAATAATAACTTACTTTAAATACAACTGATATTCTAGATGGTAATGTACAGCAACAACTACGGAATAAACGAACTGTCGTTTCAGGATGTTCATTAACACCAGAAATCGAAGAAGGACCGTACTATTACAATGGATCATTAGTACGACAAAATATAACGTAAATATCAAAGAAAACTTCTATAGGAATAGTGTTTTGTTATTGTCAGAGTTGATTGTATGTAATCTCTTTGTTGATTTTAGAGAATCACAAGCTGGTATACCGTTTACATTGATGGTAACTGTAGTCGATACAAATAATTGTTCTGCAATTGTTAATGCTGCTGTTGATCTATGGCATTGCAATTCTATTGGTGTTTATTCACATTTTGAAACAAGTGTTGTCAGTGCAACAACATATTTACGAGGTGTACAATTAACAAACACGGATGGACAAGCAACATTTTATACAGTTTATCCTGGATATTATGGTGGACGTGCAACACATATTCATGCTAAAGTTCGTTTTGGTGGTGTGGAAACTACTAGTGGCTCAGTCTATTATTGGGGTGGACATACATCACATACAGGCCAAATCTTTTTCAATGACAGTTATACAACATTAGTTCAAGCGATTTCACCTTATAGTTCAAACACAGTAACACGTACGCTAAATAGTGTTGATCGTGTTTATACACAACAAGATGGTGTTGATTCCTTAGTCACATTAGCATATGTGAATCAAGCAAA
>CAJNOJ010000375.1:33015-88229 GCA_905250025.1 Adineta ricciae | reverse complement strand
ATATTTAAAAGAAGTGCCTCAAAACCTAGCAAACTTTGAACAAATATATTCTCATCAAGAATCTGTACTTGTAACTGAATATCATCATGAAAATACGGGAGAATATAATATTGATGACTCAAAGCTGCTCTTCTGAATATTTTCAATACCGATCTTATACAAATTCATCGATTTGAAGGAAATATATTCCCACTACAAACGTTGATTGTATCCAATATTACAAATATTCAAGCATTGATTATACAACAAGATTATCATTATTACTGTTTACGTCGTTTTGAATTGACCCTCATACGCCTACCTATAGGACTACCACTTATAGCCCACCTGGGCTCCACATGGACCCCAGCTCAATAAGATAGATATAATACACCTTTTAAGTAGTATACTACAATAGTGTTATGTGGTATATAGTTTGTCTCTTAGACACTCATAAGCTTATAAAAAGAAACTATATTTCGTTATTTTATCGTTTATTTCTAAAACATTTTCGTATAATCTAATTACTTTCATCCTAAAAATGTTTCACTACACATCGTGCAAACAACTTTATGATGATCTGGACAGCAGGGAGCATTACAACTTAAACAGTGAGTAATAACCTTGCAATCACACTCTCTTGGGCAAAAATGACAACGTTGTTTGGGAGTAGCCGTTGAAACAATAGATGGGTGTGAAGTAGTAACAGTTAGTCCAATCGCTTGTACAGCCATCAGAACGTTCTTTTGAAGTGTCTGTGGTTGATGTCGTCGTCGATCCAAATGCAACTGAACAAGATCATAACCGAATTCCATTATAAATAGACGTCGACGGTAGTTTTTCTTTTCATTCCATTGAGGCTTTTTGGTTGTCCATACCACAAAAGCAGCAAGGGTACCAAGATCAAGTGTGTTGAAAAAGAAAGTCAATGGCCATCGTTTTGTCTTTCGTTTGCACGAATAAGTTCGAACCATCTGGTCCATATGATCGACACCACTTTTTGTGTCATTGTAATATAAAATAATTTCTGGCTCTTTCTTTTCATCGTCTACAATTGTCTGATCATGATGAAGAGACGACAGCAGAATTACAACATGAGATTTTTTCGGCACATAACTAACTAATGTTAACTGTCGATCGAAACAAAATATCGACGATTGCTCGAGAAGTTGTGTATTTGGCTGTAGCTCCCGTGGAATTTCCTTTTTGTTTCGTCGAATAGTTCCTACAAGAGTTGTTTGAACATCTAGAAGATCTTCTGCCAAATCTGCGCTGGTAAAATAGTAGTTTGTAGTAATGGTTCGTCTTGTATTGATCCAAGGATGTACTAATCGTTTCACTAAATTATGAATTCGATTTGTATCTTTAGCTGCAGCAGCTGCTGCTGCTCCAGATTGACGACCGAGATAAACTTCAGCATTCAAAGGATATGCTGTATCTGAATCACAACACCAAAAGATCTTCAGTCCATATTTCCCCGGTTTACTAGGCATATATTGACGAAAATTGCATCGACCACGAGCTGGAATAAGCTGTTCGTCTACCGTTAGTGATCCACCAGGCGTGTAGCATATTTGTAATCGACCTAAGAACATTGTCCATAAATCTCGTATTGCTGCTAGTTTATCTTACTTTAGTCTTTCCTCTCGTGTTGTTGTATCGTCGAATCGGCAAAACTAAAGTAAGGCTTTGAAACGATTCTTGAACATAGTTGCTCGAAATATAGGTCGTCCATTGATCATTGACTATAATCCATTGAAACTTTCATTCTTTGATCGATGAACACCTGCGAGGAGTAATAACCCAATGAAAGCCCACATTTCTTCGAGATCCGTATCCCTCCATTGGTATTCTTTATCAGAATTTTTCTTATTCCATTGTTCCAAGATCAGATGCACTCGTCGATTAGTTCCCTTCACCAAAATAAGAACCATTGCTTGTCTGATCAGCACCTGAAATGCTTCTTTTACTGTTTGTATACCTGCAACAGGTCGTCCAACACCATTTTGCTGCCGTAAGATATTAGCTGATGATATTTTTCGTTTGGAAGGTTCCTTTGATGTCCATTGACGTCCAAATTTTGCTGTAAATATTTAAACCGGTGATTGTTCAATCTTTGGTTGACGTTTTGCTCGACGTCTAGGTGGTTCATCATCACTGTTACTTTCAGTTTCAACAGTACTTCTACCAGATTCGTCATCTGAATCCATTTAAACCACGCCACCATCTGATTCATCAGGACTTTCTTGAAGAGTAGAAGGTATTTCGTCATCTTCAGAATCATTATCAATATCATCATCTTCGTCATTCGACTCATCGTTGAAGTGTTTGGAATATCGAGACCAGTGTTTCGATTGATTGGAATTAGAACGTTTCTTCGAATCCATATGTTTTCGTACAATAGTCGTATATAGTGAGATATATAATGACTTGACTATTTCAGTGAATGGGTTTATATAGGTTTTTATGAAGAAAATCAAAGAATTCACTAGAAAACTGCAGAAATAAGTGGAATTACTAGAAGCTACAAAAGAGAGCATATGTCATCTATACAGAAAGAACGAGAACAAAAACATGTGTACTTGAACATACCAGAAAAATGATGTACGTATGCACGTATGATAGCAGAAAGAAAAACCTATGCATGTAGAGTGGTACTGCACAATAGTATTATTCATGAGAATATTCAACTTTTACATTGGAGACATAATTATTTTAAAAAATAACAGAAGAGTTGTAAGAATAGTCAGATATACAGAATATTCCGTTGTAATGCGACTGATATGCTTCACAGTTTATTAGACAACTATGGAATATTCCCACAGGAGTGGACAGATGTATAAAATACTAGCGAGAACTCGTGCATACTGCACGGTAGTTCTTATCACTGTAAACTGATTTTCTGTCAGAATCAAGAGATTAGAAGGTATATATAACTAAAATCTTTGGCACTCACAGAAATCCCAAAAATATTTTGTCAACATCCTTTGATAGCCGCTCTTTGAATAGAGTTTCACCAAAAATTCTAGAAACTTCTGGAATATTCTAGAAACTATCATTTCATTGCTCATTTTTCACCTTTAACATTTGATCCGGCACAGATAAACACACACACAGAACAGTATATATGTCGTGCCGAAGTTACACTCTGTGCCGAAGTTAAACTTCGTCTGCCGAAGTTATAACTTCGACACAGAGTGTAACTTCGACACGACATATATAAAGATTATGCTACTGTTCCATTATAACATCATGATTCATGATCTCATTCCATAGTATTTTATTTCTTTTTTTCTCTTTCTCCCTTTTTTTAAAACTGTTTAAGTCGTCAATTTTTGGTTATTGTGATTCCTTAAATTTTGCTCTCCAAAACAGTAAGCTTTAACCGTTAAATAAAATCATCAACAAAACCATCAGATCAATCAAAGGTTTCTAAGTTTCTTGACCATCGAAAACATTTCTTTTAAATACACTCGATTGTCGACCTTTCTGGGGCAACGTGGCACATATCAAAAGATATGAGAACACACTTTCTCTTTTTGAAACTTTTGAAATAGTTCTAATACACTTCATGAAGATCCACCTTCGTGCTCTTGAAAATTCTGGAACATTCTAGGAGGTTCTACAAAGGTCTATCTTCCTTCTCTCTAGAAAGTTCTGAAATATCTGCGAAGACGTCGCAAATATATTTGATGTTCGCCTCCTGAAAGTTCTAGAATATTCCAGAAGGTTCCATGAAGAATCCGCTCTCCTTTTCTTTTTCGAAAGTTCCGGAACATTCTAGACATTTCCAAAGACCCATCTACCAGAATTCAGAATGTTCTGGATGCTTTCTTTGAGTCTCATTGATCACATTCCAGAAAGTTCTAGGAGCTTATATATAGCAGTGGATACCACAGGCCACATAATATTCGATGTTTTTTTGACCCGGTACAGAGAAATGGACACACACCGAATATTATATATAAGGATGAGAATAAAAAATTTATAGTCAAATATTAGGAGAAAACTAATGTTATAATATGGGGTCCAGTTGGACCCCCAGGTGGGCAATATACGTATATATGCACTTTGAAGTAATTTATCTCATAGATGACTTAAAGAGATAAGCGAATACTTTCTACAGTATACTCTACTACTCTTCACTGGAGCATATCTAGAGTGGCGTGATATGATCTGTCATCATACATGTAAAATATTAGAATGAAACCAGCTGGGATCTGCGTGGACTCCAGGTGGGCATTTCAGGGTTAACATATCACTGCACACATGTTCATCTTTCTGCACTTCTTATCCCTAACTTCCACCTATAACATAAGAGTAAGAAAAAGTGAAACTAAATTCCTTTTCACCTATTTCCGAATGACTTTTTACTCAAATATTTTTTTCCGATTTTCTTCTTTCTGGTCTTTGTTATTTCCAGTGACGTTTCGATTTGAAATTATATGTCATGTATCTCTTTACTCTTTCAATGATATGCATTCCATCGGATAATAATACTCGAGATAGATTTAACTATAGAAATCACTAATGCAATTATCATATGAAAATCGTTGTACATTTGTTGCACCTTTCATTTCTTTACAAATGAATATATGACATAAAGAAGAAATATTCGAAATTTTATTTGAACTGAAAATCAATGATAAAAAATATTCTGTCTCTGATGGAATTATTTAAAACCGAAAATTGTCAAAGTTAATATGTGTACCATAGGTATATGATCTGAAAAAGATCATATCAATCGTCAAATGTGTTTATCATTATTTTGCTCCATTATCGGCCGTAAAGCATAGATAATGTAAGAACCGATTTTCGGATCGTTTTTGGTTTTTTTATTGATTTACCATGAACTTGTTTAGGATTATGTTCGATCATTGTTGGAATATTTCTCAGCAAGATCTGTTGCCGTGATTCAATACCATTAGGTGGTAATCGCCGTTGTGGATGATATTCAGCACCATGTGGCAAAGATATTTGTGACATGATGGATAATCGACGTTGACCATTGATGAAGGTAGTCATACGACGTTCATCTTGTTGTTGCCCACTAAGAGAAACCAACATGGTGTTTGATTGTCGTTTACCAGTTGCCCTTTCTATTCGATGATAATTTCGTGCCATTTTACCGTTTTGTAAGTAATTCAACCCAGCTGGGCAGTAGTTGTTATGCGTATTGTTTAACAATTAAGGTTGTCGTCTTACTAGAGTAAGAATTAAATTCTGCATGTCTATCAACAGTATTTATACAACAAAGAGTAGATGATATTCAAGTACTTGAAAATGAAATCATCCATAGATATTTTTCTGTTTTATTACCATGTATCATAAACATAATTCAAGACATTTTATTGTATGATATATGGCTTAAAATAAAGTATAAGTNCTTCGCTTCACCTGATTATTGATTCAATGCTGGATTTTTTACAACTAAGATAACAATCATTGTTGATACTCAACAAAGTGCGCTATTTGTCGATTACTTCTCAAACTTTTACTGCTCTAGTGCAAACAGTTACTCAAAGATATCGTGCGCAAATAGATAATATAATTTTCATTACAAATCTGCGTGAAACGAATCGCTGTGTCAACATTCGTATCTTATTTTCAATGAATGAGAATGAAATTCATGCTTATAAGTATTAGTCTTTGTCGAAAAAATCACTGTTTATTTTGTTTCTTTGACGATCTTTATTTATGTATTTGCGATGAAGATCACTATCGAACTGAATGTTTTAATTATAATCACAATTTCGAACGATGTTCGTCGTGTTTTGCTGGTGGTCAATGTTTAATTCGAAATCGATTATATAAAAATAATTACCTCTGTCTTTGTCCACGATATCGTTCTGGTCGATTATGCCAATTTATGGACGATGGATTGAGCTTTACTCTTCATTCTGCTCGCCTTCGCGTTCATTATGTTTATCAAATTGATTACTGCATTATTACTTTTCTTATCTTTATTTTTGGTGGAATAATGAATTATGCGACATTGATTACATTCAATCGACCGAATTTGCAAAACACAGCTGTGGGAGTCTACCTTTTGTTCTATTCTATCACTAGTCAGTTGACATTGTTTGCATTAACTTTGATAAGTTGTCAAATACTTGTAGATTTTCTGATAAATGATATCCTATGTAAAATCATCTCATATATACTTTCAGTTACTATGCGCTGTTCATTTTGATTGATTAGTTGGGTTGCGATTACACGCGTTGGTTTTATTTTATTTCCGTTTTCAAGTTTATTCAAAAACTTTCAACTTACGATAATCATAAGTTTTCTAACATCAATTCTCATTACAATTATGCATATTCATGAATTATTTTTCTATTTGAAAGATCCAAGTGCACAATCAGTATGTATTGTAAGTTATCCAGCATTCGTATCCACATATGAGTATACTGCCGTTGTAATTCATTATACAGTTCCATTTTCGATTCAAATTTTATCAATAAGTGCGTTGCTTATCTTAGTTGCACGGAGTCAGTCTCGTGCAACGAATCGTTCTGACACATTTTTCAAATATATCCAACGACAATTTCGAAATCAAAAAGAAATGTATATCGTTCCTATCGGGATTATCATAAGTGATTTACCAAAATCAATTCTATCATTTAGTTTTTCGTGTATGGATTTATTCGAATGGCAAAAACATCTTTTACCTATTGCGTATCTTTTTGCTTATACACCACAGTCACTTGGTTTTGTTTTGTTTGTTTTACCATCGATAAAATATTTGAAAAGAATTTCAAACAACGAATTTGTCGAAAACGTTCATTTCTCGATCGATCATAACCAAAGTCAAGCGAAGAAATTTCGGACCAACGACAACATTAAAATAATTTGCTTCAGATGACTTCTATTTTAAATCTTTTGTGTATTGTTTTCTAAATACTAACTTTTACGAAGAACTATGGTGTGAGAAGATAAATTGAAAAAGATTGTCACATTCGCAGTTTCAGATTGTTTAAGATTATTTTCTTTGTCAAAATATGTGCAAGATTGCTTCATCGTGTTGTTTCGATTTCGTATTCTCTTCATATTCGATAGAGACAAAATATATTTTTGTATGTACAAACACGACGAAGAATAATCCATTCTTTTGTCATACTTGATTGACTGGTTTCTTCTCTCATTTTGTTTCCCTCACTGATCTGTGTACTTTCTTTTATATCTACAAACATTAATCAAAAGAAGCTTTATTAGACTCTCATCGAATTGAAAATGGATTTTCTCACGTATCAAGATGAACACAATGACTGGAAATGCTGACGAAACAGTTTTTCTTCTCCTGGGGGTATCTCTGCTATAATGATTGATTTCCAGAGAAAAATCATGTTTGTTTCGTCAAATATTGCTACTTAAGAACTGAAATTTTAGAAAAATGAACGAACAAACATCAAACTCAAATTTCGTTACCTCATTATCACGAAATATGCGTCACCATCGACAATATATTCAACAGAGTTATTTACTGGTTTGAACTAAGATTGATATTGATCAATGCCGAGACAGCTATCAACAAATATAAAAAAAATTACGAAAATGTTTCAATCATAGTAACACTTTTATTGAAGTCGATCAATGTGTTGCTTTCTTCAATCAAATCAAAGATATAAAAGTATTGATGTTTACAGACAATGCTCTTGCACAATCATTTGTAACTTGTGTTCATGATGACTCACGTCTTGATACGGTTTACCTATTCACTAACACTTTAGCTCGTTCTGTATGTTGGGCATCTGTGGACGTGTTAACAAAATCTACTTATACATAGTCCGCATGCGATCGAAAAGCGACTAATTTTTGACTTAAATGAACTGATGCATCTCATGCTTCTTGAAGTACACGATGCAATAGAAGTTGTTGAAATTATCACGATGCATTGAGTACGATGGCCATTTATAGCCTGCATCAATACCTCTTGTCTCTGCGTAAACAAGCTGTGCATGATGTGAATAATAAAGAGATTTCCTTATGTCAATTCCAATCTCGTTCAGTTGAGTTTCGAGTCCAAGTTCGTACAGTAATTTAACACAAAGTGGTTGAAGGACAATACCGAATCCGATTGGATCAAGCATTGCTAATCGTTCGTTAACACGCACAGAAAAGCCAGCACGATGCAAACATAAGGCTGCAATAAGACCATCGATTCCAGCTCCAGCGATGAGCACATCGACTATTTCAGACTTCGATTCCGTATCGCTCATCAAAATACCTGTCATCAAAAAAACGAATGATCAAAAGTTTTGTTTTAATTCATATTTATCGTCCGTGATTATCATATATATCAGATATGTTGTTCGCGATTGTCGAAGAACATCAGAGAAGTGAAAAAGTCAGAAAAACTAACGGTTATTTATATTTATCTAATGGACTGAATATGTAAAAAAAAACAAAACGTAACTTATTGGCTTACATAACTGAACTAATTAAAATAATAGAACGAGAGGGGGCACATAGTATTGACAATAAGAAGATCGGTAATCGAGTCTGAAATCATTCACGAAGTTCACCATTCCTTTTTGAAGAAATCTTCAGATTTGTTGTCCAATTCAATGCATGAATATTTGACATAACGTTGGTAAACTGTAGAATACTTATCATACTCAATGAGCTTTCTCATCATGTGTATTCATAAGGATCTTAAATGGTATAATTACATGCATGAAAAGACAATGATAGAAATCAAATACTATATTGGAAAGTCGTGGGAAAACAGTGATCCATTTTGAACATTCTTGTGAAAGACAATCTCATGTACATAAGCATAGGATGGGGAACTTGATTCATCAGAACAGAGCGATTTGACGTACTTTCTCTCACTGAAATAATACGATCGGTGGTCGATAATAATTGATCCTTTTGGAAATGAACAATAAGTATTGTATTGAAACGTGTATTAGAATGGTAAAAAGCACGGCACAAATGAACACCATTGGAGTATTCGAAGAAATCGAGTACAATTTCATTCTTTCTTTTTGTTTTTAATCTTGAATCAAACTAAAATGCATCCGCATAAAGTTGTTCTGTACTATGACAACAGAAAATGTGTTCGATTGTTTTGTGTCATCAATACTAAAATTCTGTCGGTGAATTTACTCATTTTTGATGGATTGAAAAAATTAAACCTTCATAGTCGTAATATTGTACCTGGTGATAATTTGATACATCATGAGATGTATTGAACATACAAAACACCATGGCGAAAAATTACGAATATTCTGTAATTCTTACACAACATCGAAGAAAATTTTGTCTGTTCGTTTTGTTATGAATGATGTCGAGTTTTCAATAAAAAAACGCTCGTCTACGTATCAAATAAAAATATTTTATGCATGAGTAATTATTCAAATTATTAAGGTAAACATGTAATACTCATCCCCATATATGTAATTGAGAGTATTTTATTTTGAATAACATTTTTTTCTCAATCTATTCGATATTTCATGACGGCTGCTACAAATCAACCAACAGAGAAACCTCCTGTCGTTTTCTCATATAGTGATTGCGGAGGATTGGTTGATCATGTTTATAAGTATTTAAAACCTAAATTAGAATTTCCTGTTTGGATGGATAAACATGATGCTCACAGTGGTAGTTTCAGTTCCAGGTAAATTCTTCTTATCCTCTCAGAATCAAAATTGACGTTGTTTTTCTGTGATTTTAGTCTAGCTAGTACCATTGAAAAGTGTGGTGCTCTCGTGTGTTTCCTAACTCCTGAATATCAAGAGACATCAGGTTGTGAACGAGAATTGACATACGCTGCAAATCAACGTAAAACAATTATTCCAGTTATTGTTGGCAAATCCAATGCTTTTGATGTTCCTAATGACGAAGAAGAGGACGACGACGACGAAGACGATTGGTTTCCAAATGATTGGTTGGGTTTGATTGTAGCGGATTTATCTGTAATTTATTTTGATGGTGTTACAAAAGAAAACATTGGTGAAAAGTGTGATGAACTTAAGACCAGAATTGAAAATACTCTCAAAAATACGATAGCACCAGTAACTAAATAATTTTCCTTTTTCTATATACTTCTACATCTTTTGAAAATTGAAATCAATAAAATTCTCTATGAACTAATGAAAAAAAAACCGACAAATTAAAAGTTAACTCCGCTCGATTGTCAATTTATCTTCTGACATACATATCAATATTTTGATATTCGATGAGAAATTCAGATTGTTGTTAATCTACAAGTCTACATTTTGATGATGATAACTCTCGTTGACATTTATTGATAGGATTAAATTTTAAAATTTAATATATCTTTTTACCTTATTCTTAACCAAAAGTATTATTTGATGATATGCTCCATTGCATCTAATACATTAAGAAATAAAACACGTTATTGCACATAGATGTGAAATATTTATTCATATTTAGGGAGGATCGATAATATTATTTCAACGATCATTTAGAAAAAAGACTTTGGTGTCATTAGAGTTTCTNCAGTCTACAGACTAATGCATGAATTACATCATTTAAGATGTAAGGAAACAAAGAAAGTATCACAAGAACAACAAGCAATGGAAGAGAAAAAGAAAGAAGAACCAATTGTGAAAAATCTTCGTAGTCGTACTATTGTATATCCAACAAGCAAACCACTTCAATATTCAACGTCTAATGCACCAGCTAGAATTCTTCATCATCGACATACTGCATCTTCTGTCTATCCATCAAAAGATCATCTTGTTCCTCAAGCTTTGCTTCCCGAAAAAAAGAAAGTAAAAAAAGCTTTATTTGAATAGTTCGAAATTTAATTCTTCTCGTCCTAGTGCATTCTGGTCGTCCGAAGACTGTTTTATCAGAACAAGGCAAAGATTTAATACGACTTGAATTTCATAAAGATATTCAAGAAAAAGTTTATCCAACTTCGGAAAAGTTGCTGAAAAGATTGACAGAACAATATGAAGACTTTTCTATTCGTTCGACAAGTACATTGCGTAAAACACTGAGACATGTAAGTGAAATGTTTTTTTATGTAGACAAGAAAGAAAGAAAAAAACTACCTTCTTTTACTTTTTTAGCTTGGTTTCATATATCAACGAACATCAAAAATCAAAATAGCATTAGATTCACAGGCTTTTTGTTGCAGCAAGAGCGAAATATTTTCAGACTCTAGAAGAACTTTGAGCAGCTACTGTTCATTTGTACTATCACGATGAAACTTGGATAAACCTTCGAGAAGTTAAACGATCTATTTGGACTTTAAATGGCGAAGGTGAAATCAAAAAAAGGTGGTGGAAGAGGTAAGCGATAAAATCACTCGTAAAGTATCCTTTTACACGTCATTATTTGTTTTGTTCACAGGATCCCGTCTGGCGGTATCAGCACTAGTAGATGTCAATGGTTATCATATTCCATCAGTTGATATTTGGACTTGTACAGAAGATCATAATATGCATTCAACTTGCGCAACTTTAAGAGAGGAGATTGGTAAGCGGATGCATTTTGAGTCGAATTTTTTAATGATTTTTGACATTTTCTTCTTAGGAAAGAAAGAACGAATTGCTATCTGTCTAGATAACGCGACTCGGCACAATAAACTCACAAAAGAATCAGTGATTCCGAAACGTGCTTTGTCAAAGGGAGAAATTCAACAATGGTTAAAAGATCACAAAATTAATTTTTCGGAAAAATTCATTAAAGCTCAGTTGTTAGAGCTCGTGTGTGCCAATTGTCTACCTAAAGAATATATTGTAAGCCATTTTAAACTCCTATTTCGAGATTTTAACACTATGTTGTTCCTTATTATTTTGTTGAATACAGTGATCAAATTGGGAAAAAGTATGGTATAGAAATATTTCGTTTACCAATACTACATTGTAGCCTCAATCCTATTGAATTGTCGTGGAATAATCTCAAGCAATTCGTTCGTGATCAAAACGCGACGTTTCGTCAGGATGATGTGAAACAACTGATTGAGCAATTTATAGTCGCAATGGATGATAAGCGTGCAACTTCCTATTTTCACCATGTTGGTAAAATTGAAGAAATGTATAAAACAACTGATACAATTATGGAGGAAGACGTCGAACCTTATTTACAATCAGACAGTCAAGAAACAGATTCGGATGACGAGTAGTAGAATACACAGAAAAAAATGTCTTCCATTCATAATTATTTTAATTCGATACGTTTTTGTGTATCAACAACAGGATCTCGATTGCTATAGAAGATTTTATAAGAAATTGAAAGATTATAAGATCAACTGAACTAAAAAAGGTTGTAATCTGAATATATGTTTAGGAAAATTTCGTTTCTTAGTGAGAAATTCCTCGTATAATTTCAATGTTAAAATATCACTGGTATTTCCAGGAAGGAAAGTAGAAAAATTCTGTCGATACCATTTCGTCAGCGAGAGTCCACTGTACGAAGAGCTTTGAATGGTGGCTTTCCCGCATAGGTATCTGCCCCCGACCCTTCTCTAACGAATGGTGAAAACTGCAGGTCTAAATAACTTTCCAATCAAAAGTTACAAAGATTTCTTCCACCTGCCTTTTATAAAAATTTCGATAGTAGTATATAATAATCAAGTTTATATTAATATGAATAATTTCAGCAAGAGAAAACATTCAAAGTTACTCATTCAGTTGAGGGTTAAGCGGGTCTGCCTCGATGAGTGTTACTCGTTTTTATTAGAGGTAAAAATATACTAGAGATGTTCGGAAAAATGCTCAAAATCTCGGAAATTTTGACAGAGAGTACTTCATTGTTTTTCCATCCAAAGTGTTTTCTAAAGCATACCAGCATTTTGAAGCGGAAAGAGTGGTTGGATCTCCATGTATTCATCCAATATTTACAAAAAACTATTTAACCAATTATTTTATATTTTTATAGTGGTATTGAGAGTGACAGGTGATGGTGAAGAACATTAACAAGAGAATAATCATATTCTCATCTATGCCTTCTATATAAGAAAGTGATATCAAATCTTATGTAAAATATTTCATCAAGTTATTTATTTTTAAGATCGAATCCAGGAAAGATGCAAAGATTTTGAAGCACTCTACAATTTTTTTTGTGATATATTCGATTATTATTTTTTTTATTACAAGTACCAACAGATAAATTATTTGGAAAAACTTTTCTTTTCTAATCATTGAATATGGCAAGAAAAATTACATTATCAATCATGTATTGATGAAAATAGAATCAAAGAGGAAGAGTAACAACGACAACACTCCATGAAGGAATAGTTATTGACCAAGTTCCATTTATTGATGAAATAGATTTTGTAACAATTGATACTGCATTTGGATTATCCATCGTATTCGCTACTTTTGAAGGATCAACACCTGGACCAGCAGATAAAATATAAGCCGTACCTGTGGCTGATGCCATTGAACCATGAATTTGAGTTTTGACAATAGTATCATTTGAATCTACACTTGCTAATTTAACAATTAATGTATTGTTATCAGTATTTTTAGTAGCAATAAAATAGAGATTGCCAAGTTTGCCATCACCTTCTTGTCCTTGTTGAACTGATTGATGTGTCATTGTACTATTCGTAGCTGTAGAATGAAGAATAATATTACCAAGATTTTCAGCAAAGATCTTTTGAGCAAGATATGAAGTTGTTTTAAGAACTGAACTAGCATTAAAAACAATTAAATTTGGTGTCCATTGTGTAATATCAACATTTTGAAGAATAGGAGCATACAAACCAGCAATGATAATATCTGAATTACGTTCAAAACCAATACGATAAACAGATTCTGCAACAGCAGATTTCATTGAAGAAAAACTTATTCGACCCGATCCCCATGGATTGTCCATTTGCGAATCATCATCATTAATAACTGCAAATTCTCCAACAAGTACTTTTGGACCTGGTCGAGGTACATTTTCATAACGACGAAAATTTTCTATATAAAATAATGGTACTTGGTAATTATGGTCATCAACAACCGGTGGAGTTGTAATACTAGTGGTTGTTGTTGCAATAAATGTTATATTAGGAAATCGTTGAGAAAGAGCATTATAAAAATCTCTCCATCGATAACCATATGTCTGGGGACCATAACCATTAAAATCTTCATTACCTATTTCAACATAACGAATATCGAATGGTTGACTTCGACCTAAACGTTTTCGTAGACCACCCATTTTATTGCTATCTGCTGATGCAGTAAGGAAATCTAATTCATTGATTACTTCATCAATATAAGGTTGTAATTGATCTTCTGGTACAGCTTTACCATCAACTGAGTAACCAGCATACACTGCAAGAATAGGTGTTGCACCGATATCTTCAGTAAAAGTTAATAATTCCAGTAATCCGAAACCTTGTGTATTATAACCTATCCATCTGCCTCTTCGTCCAGGTCGATTTTCAAGAAAACCAATTGTATTATTCCAAATAAAGCGTTCGGGAATCGATAGACCTTCAAGATCATCACCACCAGGGAGTCGAACACAACCAGGTTTTAAATCACTAAATACCTGCGCAATATCATTTCGAGCACCATTTGGTCGATTTTTAAATGTTGGTGGAAAACATGATATTAAATTGAATTCAAAATCACCTTGACTACCTGAAGGAAACTGGATAAAGAAGAAATTCTTTGAAGTTGGAGCAGCATTAACAACCGTAATAATAAAAGTAAAATAATACCATTGATTAATAGGTGCTTTAGATACATTAACGGTTTGCATAGCATAAATAATCTGACCAGTCGAATCACTAAAACCAATACTCAAAGTATTACCAGGTAAATATGAATTTGTCAATGGTCGATAAAAGAAACTTGCTGTATAGTTTTGAGCTGCTACATTTATACCAGCGAAACCTCCATTTCTAAAACCAGATATGTTATTTGATTGAGCATTAATTGAAAATCTCATTTGAGCAGGTAGAGCAGTACTTAATGGTTCATCTGTATTAATATTTGCTGATGCTTGTCCAAAGATTAACCAGCCATCCAATGATCGACCATTCTCTAAATATAAATTATATTTAATTGAAAGAATTATGTATTCAAAGAATATAAAAACCTTGAAAAGCACGATTATAAATAAGTTCTGCGTATAAACCACCATCATCACCTCGATTAATATTCGTTTCTAGAATAACACCATGCATTATTGATGGAATGGCTTGACCAGAATCAGCATTTTCAATATTGAGTGAGACAATATTGTCATTGCTTTGATGAGCACTAAGTAATCCTGGCACAGCTGTTGCGAGAAAACTTATATAGAAAATAACTAACATCGCTATAATCTATAGGTATTTTTAAAAAAGAAAAGACAAAATATAAAGAAATGACTTCTATTTCATCACTTATTATATACTAGAAGTGTTCCTAGATAAAAATAAATAAAAGTAAAAAGTACACCCTCAAATATTAAGTACACTAAATAAAATATTATCAAGCACAGGTCGAATAAAAATCTAACACTATAATTAGGAAAAGAAAAATGATAAAAATGATGTATTATATTTTAATAAAGGATCTACGAATGTTACGTATCATTGTGACAATCTCGCTCACATGCACTATACGTATGTTGTTTACTCTCTTTCTTTCTTATTTCAATACATTTTGATATACTCTTGCATTATCTTTTCTTTTCTTCTATGTAATGAATGAGTATACGACGGTGTGCATTATACAACAAAAATGAATAGAAACACACTGTTATCACTGCAGATTGTGTAAGAGTCGCAGTAAGAGTGAGATGAGATTGGGTGTGTGTTAACGAACTATAATCATATCCACAACCTCACACACCCTCTAAATTAGGAAAGGAAACGATGCCAAAGGACTGGAAGAGAAATTGATTTTTGTGATATTGTCTTACCTCGATATACAGGATCATACGATAAAGGTGACAATGAAATGAACTCATCAAAAGAAATATTTTGAGACATAGATACCGAATGGTTTAACGCGTATGATGGCGTTACTCGAAAGTGATATTTCCCAAAGTGTGTTGTAGAATTCTGATTGGTGTATGCAATGAAACTTACTCTTCCAGGAAATGAGACAATCCAACCAGTCAGATATGTTCTGTTGGCTATCAATTTCTGAAAATAAAATAAAATCATTCAATGTACTCTAAATCATTTTATTCATGAGATGACTAACAGACTTTTGAATCATGTAATATTCAAAACTAATGACTTCAAGAAAAAGGATCCACTTTTTATCGACTTTTTTTTACAGATTTGAGGAAAAATCGTAAACCATATGCTTACGTTCTGCTCGGCATCACCATTAACTACCAAGTTTTTGCTTGGAATAGGTCCCCATGTTCCATTAGGCAAAATAGAATTATACAGTTTCGATCTTATCAATGGTTCATCTGGTATAATTGATCCTGTCAGGTTCGTACCTATAGAATCAGTATTTTGATTAACTAGTCTAGCACCACTAAAATTGCATCCGACTAGCGATGCTCCAACAAAATCCGTCTGAAAAAATGTCGCTTGACTAAAATCTGAAAGATGTTCGTACGAATCGTGTTTCGGTAACAACTGTCTTGTACATAATAGAAAACGAAAAGTTTGCATGATCAATCAAACAGTTGATAAATGATGCGTTCGACAAGTAAACATGATGTAAGTAGATATATTTAAACGAACAGGTAGCATCCACTGTGCCCCGAAAATAGATTCCATTGAAGTCAGCATCCTTGACTTTCAAAACAGACGAAATTGTCTTTTTATGATGAATGATAAATTAGTTCACTATCATAAAGAAACAACAGTACATGTTTTTTTCGTTCTACATCGAGTGGTCGAAGAGTAGCCAATGTTTTAGCACGGATTTTCAACAACGTATCTTTGGTGTTATTTATCGTGTAAATTTTCTGCGTGAAGATCAGACTGTTGTCTCAAGAGTAGGGCATCATGTTTGTCTTGTTCACGTTGTGCAGAGGACAGTTTTTGCTGTTGAATTGCAGTGATAACAGTGAAAAGACCCATAGTGGATGAAATCAACGCAGAGAAGGACAGTTTGATTAAACTCAAACGATTTTATTTTTTTGCCATCTGAGCATTGCTATCAGCGAAGATTCTCATTTGAATACTATTGTTCAATAAGATTATAGTGTCAGATTCATTTCATAAAATAGGATACGTGATTGTTTATCACTTTCGAATCGAGATATTGGCACGTGCATACAACGGAAAAAGTAGAAAATATGTGTTAAATCACGTTTCTTATCCTCCAACATGATTCGATTTGAAATATTCAAGAGATCGATTCTTCATTAATTGTTGACGCGTTAACTAAATAATATAAACTGACATCCGCAAATTTCGTTATTTTTTAATCAGAACAGGAAAATCTTCAATGACACGTTTAAAAACATTGTTTTTACTTATATTTTTCTTTCATACAAAAGATATTGTGTATGAAAAATTCAAATAGAAAGAAGCAGACATGAGATGATGAGGATGAATGAAAAGAACAACAGCGCCCCTCATGATTTCAAATGTACATATGATTCAACAAAAACATGTGCTACATCTTTATTTCTTGATATACAAATAAAATTAGGCTAAGTAAAACCAAGAATAAATGGAAATGATCGATCTATAGACAATGCAAAAACAAGAGAGTCTTGTAAATAGTATAGCTGTTCTTTCGGTATTGGTGTAGTAATTCATGCAAGCTTTTCGAGGAGCTGTGTGTGCCGTCTTCACTGATCTGCAGAAAAATGACAGAAAAAAGTAGAGAGAATAAAACTCACGCTATTTCTTTTTAGGAAATCATATAAGTATTTCCTCTTTTTGAAATTACATGGATTGTCGTTAAGTTTCATTGTTTCAAGTGTTTATACTCATGTCCAAAAGTACGGACTGGATCTAGAAGAATGATATTGGAAGTCAGCAGAAATTAGAAGCAGGAATCCTTCGAACGGATCCAGCTCATGGTCACGGAATCATTTGCTTCTCTCTAAAACTGAACGAAACTAGACAAAACCGGTCGCAAGATCCAGTTTAAAAAATTCCTTTTTCCGTTTTCCATCGATTGTCGAAAAACTTTATGTTGTCATTTGACAACATCCAGCCATTATAAGTCAAAATTTCATCAAATTGATGTTTTCTTTCCGAATATCAAATTGTAATATACTGTGTTGTTGTTAAATGCGATGTGCCCAACTATCATGAATTAAGAAACCTAAAGAAACTCTCAACTCGGAAACAAGCGATTTTAAAAAAGTCACGGACGTCAAACTGTTAATATCTTTGGAAGATCCCGTATCACTAATTTTCTCACTACTAATTTCAGATAGATCTGTAGTGGGAATAAGAAACACGCTGTTACGCCTGAAAAACAGCTAATTTCATACATAACACACGAGTAAGCGGATATCAGCACCCTAGTACAAATAATAAAATAAAGATTGTGCAACAATCTGTTTCACAAAATATTTATTATTTAACACGTAGTTTAACATATTATTGCATACATATTCATTTTTCTGTACTTACTATCTCTAACTTCCACTTATAGCATAAGAGTAAGAAAAAGTAAAAGTAAATTCCTTTTCACCTATTTCCGAATGACTTTTTACTTAAATACTTTTTTCGATTTTCTTCTTTCTGGTCTTTGTTATTTCCAGTGACGTTTCGATTTGAAATTACGTATATGTCATGTATCTCTTTACTCTTTGAGTGATATGCATTCCATCGGATAATAATACTCGAGATAAATTTAACTATAGAAATCACTAATGCAATTATCGTATGAAAATCGTTGTACATTTGTTGCACCTTTCTTTTCTTTACAAATGAATCTATGACATAAAGAAGAAATATTCGAAATTTTATTTGAACTGAAAATCAATGATAAAAAATATTCTGTCTCTGATGGAATAATTTAAAAATGAAAATTGTCAAAGTTAATATGTGTACCATAGGTATATGATCTGAAAAAGATCATATCAATCGTCAAGTGTGTTTATCACTATTTTGCTCCATTATCGACTGTAAAGCATAGATAATGTAAGAACCGATTTTCGGATCGTTTTGGTTTTTTGATTGATTTACCATGAACCTGTTTAGGATTATGTTCGATCATTGTAGGAATATTTCTCAGCAAAATCTGTTGCCGTGATTCAATACCATTGGGTGGTAATCGCCGCTGTGGATGATATTCAGCACCATGTGGCAAAGATATTTGTGACATGATGGATAATCGACGTTCATCTTGTTGTTGCCCACTAAGCGAAACCAACATGGTGTTTGATTGTCGTTTACCATTTGTCCTTTCTATTCGATGATAATTTCGTGCCATTTTACCGTTTTGTAAGTAATTCAACCCAGCTTGACAGTAGTTATTATTCGTATTGTTTAACAATTAAGGTTGTCGTCTTACTAGAGTAAGAATTAAATTCTGCATCTCTATCAACAGTATTTATACAACAAAGAATAGATGATATCCAAGTACTTGAAAATGAAATCATCCATAGATATTTTTCTGTTTTATTACCATGTATCATAAACATAATTCAAGACATTTTATTGTATGATATATGGCTTAAAATAAAGTATAAGTCAGATCAAATTACCAGTTTTTTTTTCAAGTTACACTGAATAAGATATTGTGTAGCCCATCTAATACCATCGATTTTCCAAAAAAAATGTATCAATAACATCAGCAGAAAACTTTCTATATTGTGGCATAAGAATGAAACTTTGTATTCAGTCTAGCTTATCATGGTGGCAAACATGGAACGATCAAGGCCTTTCCCCTGAATAATATGAATTGTCGTCAACTTTTTCGAAATTGAGATAAATTTATGGGACGATAGCTCATCGTCAGATCTCCTAGATGGCATCTGATTTTTCTTTCATTTGAAAGAGCGTCAAAACTGCATGTGCCATGGGCCCTATTTTTTTTAATTATAGCTTATTGATTTTATATTGAAAAGCATTTTTCTTTTGATTCAATCGCCATTTTTTCAGTTGTTTCAGTGAATGAATTTGTTAACCTCGTCCTCTACTTATTGGATAAAAATTTTTAGAAAAGAAGCCTCAACGTAGCTGCCGTTTTCGACACTCTTTCCAACAGAAAAAGATCTATATATTTGACGAAGATTCTTAGAGAAAACTTACGGAAAGAACAGACAACTTTTGAACTCTTGTTTGGTCCATATCTCCGTCAAACAAGGTAGCATCGAGCCGAAAATTTCACCAGTCTTTCCACATCAGCCTTAACATATCTTCCAAATTTTAACCAATTTTATCAGACTGAGACTGATATTCATTTTTGAGACGGGGAAGGGGCCTGAACAAATTTTTATTTTACTTTTATCATGTTGGAATCAAAGATTGACAACGTTTGTTTTTCGGGAATATGTTTTATTAATACTCTTGTTTGTGAATTTGCAAAGAAATAATTTAGAATTTTTTTTTCGCAAGAACACTATAATATCATGTGATCGTTGTTAAATCATACTGATACAGCTTCGCTTCACCTGATTATTGATTCAATGCTGGATTTTTTACAACTAAGATAACAATCATTGTTGATACTCAACAAAGTGCGCTATTTGTCGATTACTTCTCAAACTTTTACTGCTCTAATGCAAACAGTTACTCAAAGATATCGTGTGCAAATAAATAATATAATTTCATTATAAATTAATGTTAATTTTACCAATATCGTTACAAATCTGCGTGAAAAGAATCACTGTGTCAGCGTTCGTATCTTATTTTCAATGAATGAAGATGAAATTCATGCTTATAAGTATCACAGTCTTTGCCGAAAGAATCACAGTTTATTTTGTTTCTTTCACGATCTTTATTTATGTATTTGCGATGAAGACCACTATCGAACTGAATATTTTAATTACAATCACAATCTCGAACGATGTTCGTCGTGTTTTGCTGATGGTCAATGTTTAATTCGAAAGCGATTATACGTATAAAGATAATTACCTCTGTCTTTGTCCACAATATCGTTCTGGTCGATTATGCCAATTTATGGACGATGGATTGAGCTTTACTCTTCATTCTGCTCTCCTTCGCGTTCATTATGTTTATCAAATTGTTTACTGCATTATTACTTTTCTTCTCTTTATTTTTGATGGAATAATGAATTATGCGACATTGATTACATTTAATCGACCGATTTTGCGAAACGCAGCTGTGGGAGTCTACCTTTTGTTCTATTTGATCGTTAGTCAGTTGACATTGCTTGCATTAACTTTGAAAAGTTGTCAAATACTTGTAGATTTTCTGATAAATGATATCCTATGTAAAATCATCTCATACACACTTTCAGTTACTATGCGATGTTCATTTTGGTTGATCAGTTGGGTTGCGATTACACGCGTTGGTTTGATTTTGTTTCCTTTTTCAAGTTAATTATTTCTCGATTTGAAAGATCCAAGTGCACAATCAACATGTATTATAAGTTATCCAGCATTCGTATCCACATATGAGCGTACTACTGTTGTAGTTCATTATACAGTTCCGTTTTCGATTCAAATTTTATCAATAAGTGCATTGATTATCTTAGTTGCACGGAGTCGGTCTCGTGCAACGAATTGTTCTGAGACATTTTTCAAATATCTCCAACGACAGTTTCGAAATTATAAAGAAGTGCATATCGTTCCTATGGGGATTATCATAAGTGGTTTACCAGAATCAATTCTATCATTTAGTTTTTCGTGTATGGATTTATTCGAATGGCAAAAATATCTTTTACTTATTGCCTATTTTACCATCGACAAAATATTTGAAAGAATTTCAAACAACGAATTTGTCGAAAACGTTCATTTCTCGATCGATCATAGCCAAAATCAAGGGAAGAAATTTCGGACCAACGACAACATTAAAATAATTTGTTTCAGATGACTTCTATTTTAAATCTTTTGTATATTGTTTTCTAAATACTAACTTTTACGAAGAACTGTGGTGTAAGAAGATAAATTGAAAAAGATTGTCACACTCGTAGTTTCGGATTGTTTAAGATTGCTTCACCATGTTGTTTCGGTTTCGTATTCTCTTCATATTCGATAGAGACAAAACATATTTTTGTATGTACAAACACGACGAAGAATAATCCATTCTTTTGCCATACTTGATTGACTGGTTTCTTCTCTCATTTTATTTCCCTCACTGCTCTGCGTACTTTCTTTGATATCTACAAACATTAATGAAAATGAGCTTTCTCATGTATCAAGATGAACGCAATGACTTGAAATGCTGACGAAACAGTTTTTCTTCTACTGGGAATACCTCTGCTATAATGATTAGTTTCCAGAGAAGAATCACGTTTGCTGCGCGAAATATTGCTATTTAAGAATTGAATTCTTAGAAAAATGAACGAACAAACATCAAACTCAAATTTCGTCACCGTCGACAATATATTCAACAAAGTTATTTATTGGTTTGAACTAAGACTGATATTGATCAATCCTGAGACAGCTATCAACAAATATTAGAAAAATTACGGAAATGTTTCAATCATAGTAACACTTTCCTTGAAATCGATCAATGTATTGATTTCTTCAATCAAATCAAAGATACAAAAGTATTTCTGTTTACGGACAATACTCTTGTTATGTTCGTGATGACTCACGTCTTGTTACGGTTTACCTATTACTTTCTGATCAAGAGCAGGATAATCAATGATATATATATATGAAGTTCATGAACAAGCCTCTATTGATTTTCTCTCATACACATGTTCTTCGACATGATAGAACGAAAAAATCTTTTTCTGTCTTCAATTGAAGATAGCCGTATTCAAGAGGTTAAAAGAATATACTATACTTTCTTGAATTAAATCATTGAAAGCTATGGGAGTGGAAACATGGAAATGGGAAACAAAAACTTGATCCCACAGGAAGCTAATACAAAATCCCTTCTTGTCGTAAATGTTTCATTATTATTGAATAAGAGTAAAAACGATTGCATTGCTTTGCTTTTTCTCTACACATCATTATCAGAATTTGAAATAACATTTAGTAGGCAGATAAAACTCAGCTTTCAGAAACAGAAGTCGTGCACCAGTTGACAAAATATGCAAATGATATGAAGTTGTTTATCGATGTGCAGCATCTGTAGCTAATTGAATAAAACTGTAGATCAGCTGGTTGTATTTCATTATCCACAATAATCTTTGTATTGTTTAAATATGGACTCGTGTCATACACAAGATTTATTCGCATTCGCGCAACACATGGAATCATATCACGTTCTCAAGCTGATTGATAGATATAGACCTTCATTGATGATAACCATGATGACATTTGAAATTGTCGTCGTTGCTTTTTAGTAAATCTATTTCTCGGTACTTTTTATTATCAACATTGTTTTTCTTATTATATTCGACATTTTTTACACAGATGTCTCCATTAAATTTTGCTTATTGGTATATGTTATATTTATTTCTTTGTGTGTGTCAGATCTAGACTTTCATAAATCTCTAAATTATCACATAAACACCAGCTCTATTCTCCATGCAATATCTCAGTGTTCATTCTTAAAAGAAGAATACAATGTGACGGGATTATACAAAGAAGCTTTCTGATACGATTTCAACGGAAAATGTGAGAAAAAATCCCTAAAACTTCAGTTAATCCATATATCGTACAGTGTTCCAATAAGAATAATTCTATAACGGTATACAGCCTAAACTAAAATTCAGTAGAAAAATATCTGTTTTCATCGTCAACTCACTGTCAATGACCTTTTTTTTTCAAATAAGGCGACTAATAACAAAACGTGATCGAAATCATTTTCCAGTTGTTTCTTACTAGCTGCGTGCTACAAGATTTAACTATTTATTTCCGAAGTTGAAAATATTTGTTAGCAAAATTAATGAAATTTCTTCTATGAGAAAATAGTCAGACAGCATTCGTTTAAAAGCGAGAAGATTCTTCGTTGAGCTTTTGTACATTTGAATTGGTCAACTGTTTAAACTTCGATAGAATATTGTCAACCTGCTAGAATGACACTATTCGTCGACGATCGCCGAAGATCATCGTATGCTTGAAGACCTTGCGGTGTAACACTATGGGATATTCGCTGATGATTGAACAAGATGATCAAGGTCAAGAAAGTCTAGTTTCATCTGTGATATGAACGGAATAATATCTTCCATGTGATCGATATGGTTCCAGTCAGATGTGATTGATGAAATTTTCTTATCTGCATCAGCAGCTCGAATAACAACCACCCAATTAATAACATCTTTACTTACATGATAAAGAACTAGCTCTTTATCATTTGGATTTCCCATATAAACCATTGTTCGCCCGTCTAAATATAGTTTGAGACCCCTCCACAGTGGACGACCTTCTTCGGGATATAAAATCTTTCGTGCTGTCGAATTAATGCCATTTATAGCCTGCATCAACATCTCTTGTCTCTGCGTAAACAAGCTGTGCATGATGTGAATAATAAAGAGATTTTCTTATGTCAATTTCAATCTCGTACAGTAATTTAACACAAATTGGTTGAAGGACAATACCGAATCCGATCCCGTATCGCTCATTGTTATAGGATAATTCTGAAAAATATATCAAGAAAATACCTATCATCAAAAAGCCAATGATCGAAAGTTTTATTTTAATTCATATTTATCGTCCGTGATTATCATATATATATCAGATATGTTGCTCGCGATTGTCGAAGAACGTAAGAGAAGTGAGAAGGGCAGAAAAACTAACGGTAATTTACATTTACCTAATTGACGGAATATGTAAACAAGAAAGAAAACGTAACTTATTGGCTTACATAACTGCACTAGTTAAAATAATACAACGAGAGGGAGCGCATAGTATTGACAATTAATCGAGCCTGAAATCATTCACGAAGTTCACCATTCATTTTTGAAGAAATCTTCAGATTTGTTGTCCGATTCAATGCATAAATATTTGATATAACGCTGGCAAGCTCTAGAATACTTGTCATACTCAGTTAGCTTTCTCATCATATGTATTTATAAGGATCTTAAAAGGTATAATTACACGCATGAGAAGACAATGATAGAAATCAAATACTACTGGAAAGTCGTGGGAAAACAGTGATCCATTTTGAACATTCTTGTCAAAGACAATCTCATGTACATAAGCATAGGATGGGGAACTTGATTCATCAGGACAGAGCGATTTGACACACTTTCTTTCACTGAAATAATACGATCGGTGGTCGATAATGATTGATCATTTTTGAAATGAACAATAAATATTGTATTGAAACGTGTATTAAAATGGTAAAAAGCACGACACAGGTGACCACCATTGTAGTATTCGAAAAAATCGAGTAAAATGTCATTCTTTCTTTTTGTTTTTAATCTTGAATCAAACTAAAATGCATCCGCATAAAGTTGTTCTGTGTATGTTCGGTTGTTTTGTGTCATCAATACTAAAATTCTATCGGTGAATTTACTCATTTTTATTGGATTGAAGAAATTAAACCTTCATAGACATAATATTGTACCTGTTGATAATTTGATACATCATGAGATGTATTGAGCATACAAAACATCATGGCGAAAAATTACGAACATTCTGTAATTCTTGCACAACATCGAAGAAATTTTTATCTGTTTGTTTTGTTATGAATGATGTCGAATTTTCAATAAAAAAACGCTCGTCAACGTATCAAATGAAAATATTTTATGCATGAATAATTATTCAAATTATTAAGGTAGACATGTAATACTCATCCCCATATATGTAATTGAGAATATTTCATTTTGAATATCATTTTTTTCTCAATCTATTCGATACTTCATGACGGCTGCTGCAAGTCAACCAACAGAGAAACTTCCTGTCGTTTTCTCATATAGTGATTGCGGAGGATTGGTTGATCATGTTTATAACTATTTAAAACCTAAATTAGAGTTTCCTGTTTGGATGGATAAACATGATGCTCACAGTGGTAGTTTCAGTTCCAGGTAAATTATTCTTCTTATCCTCTCCGAATCAAAATTGACGTTGTTTTTCTGTGATCTTAGTCTAGCTAGTGCCATTGAAAAGTGTGGTGCTCTCGTGTGTTTCCTAACTCCTGAATATCAAGAGACATCAGCTTGTGAACGAGAATTGACATACGCTGCAAATCAACGTAAAATAATTATTCCAGTTATTGTTGGCAAATCCAATGCTTTTGATGCTTCTAATGATGAAGAAGAGGACGACGAGGACGACGACGAAGAGGATTGGTTTCCAAATGATTGGTTAGGTTTGATTGTAGCGGATCTATCTGTAATTTATTTTGATGGTGTTACAAAAGAAAACATTGGTGAAAAGTGTGATGAACTTAAGACCAGAATTGAAAATACTCTCAAAAATACGATAGCACCAGCAACTAAATAGTTTTCTTTTTTCCATATACTTTTACATCTTTTGAAAATTGAAATCAATAAAATTTTCTATGAAGTAATGAAAAAAAACCCGACAAGTTAAAAGTTAACTCCGCTCGATTGTCAATCTATCTTCTGACATACATATCAATATTTTGACATTCGATGAGAAATTCAGATTGTTGTTAATCTACAAGTCGAAATTTTGATGATGATAACTCTCGTTGACATTTATTTGTAGGATTAAATTTTAAAATTTAACATATCCCTTTACCTTATTCTTAATCAAAAGTATTATTTGATGATATGCTCCATTGCATCTAATACATTAAGAAATAAAACACGTTATTGCGTATAGATGCGAAATATTTATTCATATTTAGGGAGGATCGATAATATTATTTCAACGATCATTTAGGAAAAAAAATTCTGGTGTCATTTGAGTTACTTTCATTGAGATAATCCTAATGGCATACAATCAACAAAATTCATATTCAGAAGGCGACGATGATGGAGCAGATAATGAACGTGGAGATCAATTGGAGCATATCATGTTGTCATATCAATGGGATAATCAAAAATTAGTTGAGAAAGTTTATAATTATCTTACGCAGCACAGTATTCCTGTTTGGATGGATAAAAATGGCGGAATGCAAGACAATGTGTTTTTAAGGTGAAATTTGAGTATTTTTTTTTCTTATGAGTTTTATTTTGGCATGTTTCAGTATGTCCCAAGGTGTTCAACGTTGCTTTGCGTTGGTTTGTTTTTTAACTCCAGCTTATCAAAATTCGGCAAATTGTAAAAAAGAATTAACCTACGCATTGGATACAGATACACCAGTGATTCCTTGTATTATCGGATCAAAAGAAGAAGGAATCAAATGGAAACCATCAGATTGGTTAGGGATGTCGATTTCCAATTTATTATACATTGATTTCAGCCAAGTTGATGATAAAAATTTTGAAAGTAAATGTCAAGAACTTATCCAAAGGCTTGTTCCATATCTTTCATCTTAAAATGGATTCGTTTTGGAACCTTTTGCTTCTTGGTTTATTTTTTTTATACACTAATACGAACGAACGTTTATTCCTGAAAAAATTAAATCTCACATATTGGTATTCTGTGAAATGATTCAATTTTGCTAAATATTTTTGTACGATATTTATCGTGAAAATGACGTTTTAACGCACTATAGCTCGATTTTTCCCCCAAAAAAATAATCTACTTTAATACGTAGAAATATTCAAGTTGCTTTTCGTTATTCACCGATTTGGATCATAACAAAAACAATTTTCTTTCTATCACTCTCTACCTGTATAGAAAAAACAAACGTATCATTGATTTATTTTTGTTTTTTTGTTTTTGATTTACTTCAAGGTAATTAACATATCTGTTGCATTATGTGCACAAGACTTTTCGTGAGAAGATTGGTCCTAAGGAAACTTTTGATTTATTTGAGACAAGCGATTTGCATTCGTTTTCCAGTAATATCGCTGCTTGATCTCGGTTCCAACATTCTTCAGATAGAATTAACTGCAAAATATATTTAGAATTCCACTAGTCATTTGCAAATCACACAAGCAGTATTCATGTATCATTTCGAATAACCATTAAGTCAAAAACAGTCGAGAAGATTCATTTTGCAAGGATCAAAACGCTTCCTGATTTTTTAAACCTACACTAGTGTCTTCACTCTCAAATCAGAAGAACAAAAACAAACGAAATGTGTTGGCTCCATCAAGTCAGTATTGGTTTAGACACACAGATGGTTGCGGTGACACTTCTTTCTTCTTTGTGAATACCCAAATAGTGAACGATTTCGTCTGAAACTTATTATGTCGAATAGATCCTGCCTTTTTGACATTCTCTTCAAAGTCAGCGGGAAATCGTCGATGGACATCAGCAATGATAAGACGGCCATTGGTTCTAAGCCGTTGACTGGTCCATTCGACGTGCCGCGAAATATCATTTTCGAACAAAGACAAGCTGTATATCACTGCATCGTATGGACCATTATTGATCACTACTTCATCGTTCGAAGTCATCTCGCCTACAATAGCCTGGAACATAATCGTTGAATTACGAAAGTCAATTTGTTTACAGATATCAGAATGTAGATCGATACCAATGACGCGAATAGCGTGGGAAATTTCTTCTAATCTCTCCAGCGACGTATGAAAGGTGCTATTTAAGCCACATCCACAATCAATTATTTTACAAGGTGTTTTCTGTGTGGAAGCTAGGGGTGTCACTTTTGCGTTCCGTTCCAAAGAACGGGAACGGAGTCTGCGTTCCCGTTCTAGGAACGGGGAACGCTGCAAAATATACCTCTTCCGGTTGTTTATTAGCCACCAGAAGAATGAAATGCGACTTCTACTTGTAAAAACACCCAAAGATTCAGTGGCGTTCCCCGTTCAGNGGGGGGTAGCATTATCTTTTCGACTTCAGTATCTTATGGATTTTATACAGAATGATAGCCCGTGAAAAACTGGATTCAGGACTGCGATAATCATTTTGATCCATGAAAGTTATCGTCGCAAATTTCAAAGATAATATGAAATCTGTAGAAATACTCAATCGTCAACAATTGTGCATGTTTTCTTTCTTTTTTATCTCCTTGACTGGTTTTTTCTCCTTCTGTGTGTAAACGTATTTTTTCGTTCTGTAGTATGTGTCACGTGTGTTGAGATTTATTCCTTATCTCTATTTGAATGTGGAGATGTAAGAGAAAAAATTATGCAAAATCCTAAATCCTGATAATTGAGTATTTCCACAGATTTATACTATCTTTGAAATTTGCGACGATAACTTTCATGGATCAAAATGATTATCGCAGTCCTGAATCCAGTTTTTCACGGGCTATCATTCTGTATAAAATCCATAAGATACTGAAGTCGAAAAGATAATGCTACCCCCCGTAGCAAAAGGTTTTGCACAACCCTGTATTTGAGACAAGCGATTCGCATTAGTTTTTCGGTACTATCGCTACTTGATCTCGGTTCCAATTTTTTTCAGATAGAATTAACTGCAAAATAGATTTAGAATTCCACTAGTCATTTTCAAATTACACAAACAGTACTCATGTGTATCATTTCGAATAACCATTAAGTCAAAACCAGTCGAGAATATTCATTTTGCAAGGAACAAAACGCTTCCTGGTTTTTTAAACCTACTGTAGTGTCTTCACTCTCAAATCAGAAGAATAAAAACAAACGGAATGTGTTGGTTCCATCAGTCAGTATTGGTTTAGACACACAGATGGTTGCAGTGACACTTCTGTCTTCTTTGTGAATACCCAAATAGTGAATGATTTCGTCTGAAACTTACTATGGCGACGAAATCCTGCCTTTTTGACATTCTCTTCAAAGTCAGCGGGAAATCGTCGTTGGACATCAGCGATGATAAGACGGCCATTAGTTCTAAGCCGTTGACTGGTCCATTCGACGTGCCGCGAAATATCATTTTCGAATAAAGACAAGCTGTATATCACTGCATCATATGGATCATTATTGATCACTACTTCATCGTTCGAAGCCATGTCGCCTACAATAGCCTGGAACATAACTGTTGAATTACCAAAGTCAACTTGTTTACAAATATCAGAATGTAGATCGATACCAATGACGCGAATAGCGTGGGAGATGTCTTCTAATCTCTCCAGCAACGTATGAAAGATGCCATTTAAGCCACATCCACAATCAATTATTTTACACGGTGTTTTCTGTGAGGAGCCATTGATAACTCCTTCGAGGCTCGTGAAAATATTCTCTGACAGATCCGTTTTCTCTGGTAAGTCTTTGAGCATCTCATGATAACGTTGAAAATTATTGTCAGAGTTGAAGACGTTTTTCAGCTGTTCGATATTAACATTGATGTCATAATCTTTGTTCAGGATATCACAGTATTTTTTTGTCCATGTCTGCAAGTCGCTGGGATTGTATGACGTAGTTGTAGCAGGAGGTGAGACTGGTGAAATTGATTTAGACTGTTTGGTATGCTCCGAGTAAAGTATGTCGAGTAGTGCCATGATAGCTCCGGTTTTTCCGATCTGTGGTTCAGCTTCGAGAATTATCATAAATAATTTTAGTTCACTGAAAACGCCCGCACCGTTTTCGGGGTGATCAATTGTCAAGTTATTCTTCTTAGTCATCAGACCATGCACCCTGGGAAAGATAATGTCTTTCATTTGAGGATTGTCTACATTATTCGTACTACTAAAAGCCATCAACACCAATGCTTTTGGTTTACTATGTCCGGCACATCGACCAACGTCTTGAACAAATGTCGATTCTTGCCCATCCATGTTGTTTGGATCTCCCTTGTAGCGCGCTCGAATATCATAAGCCATGCAGTTCGATGATAGGCGCTCGCCGATGCCTAGTTTATCGACAACCAAAATTAAACATGGCAAGCTGTGAAGATGTTTTATAACGCATTTATTTCTAACTTTCTGAAGGGAAGGATGTCTTCGAGCTTTGTCACTGAGTTCATCCCAAATACAATCGTTATTGAGTTGAATCAATTCGAATGGTCTGAAGTCAGCTTCTCCGGGTATTTGCCTTATTTCATTAAAAAGTTTCATGATACCTTCGTATAAACTAGTCACATCTTTGATTTGCTGTAGACGGATCAATGCTGTGTGATTGCCAGCAGGTGCATAATCAGCTGCTGTAAATAATCCATGTATTTTTTCTTTATTAGTATCATCAGTCAGTAAATACTTCAGCAGTTGCCATGATCCATTCGTTTTCCATTCATCATTTTGTGTGTTTCCATCATAAACAGTCGCTTTCCAATAATGTAGCGTGCTTAAATATTCTTCTACAACGAAGCTTGATCGGTCGACAAGATTCTTTTTGCTGATCAGATTCGAATGTACATCATTATAAACAACTAATTTCATGATACCAGTATAATTGGGTGCAGCGAATCGTTGTCTTATAGTCGCTGTTTGACTAAGACGAAGATCTCTCCAATTGACACGATGTCGTTCGTTTTCTTGAAATTCATTCATAGCTCGCGTAAGCACTTTGATAGTAGCAGATACTAGCAAGATAATAAGCGACGGCTTCTTTCCATTGTTCACAAGTTCTGTCACTTGTTGACTTAAACGTTGGAAGAATCTATTGCTATTACTTTCTTTTGCAATACCCCAGTGTGCTTCATCGAACACTAAAATATGTAGTACCTCCATAGGTTGTTTATCCAGAGTTTGCAAGAAATGAATGCTATCGAACTCAGCTTCTTTTAATGATGTACTATTGTAGACGCAGTTGTCGAAAATAAAGTCAATTTCTGTGACAGAAAGATTAGTGCTATTATGTAGAAAAATCTTCAAGTCTAACGCCGTTTGTTTTTTCAAGTCTGTATAACTTGGGCCGAGAAATGGGTGTGGGTGTGGGTGGAAGTGAAAAATTTTTATGATTGGATTCGATAGAGTTCGTCGAGTTTGATCTGGGCTCAGCGTGAATAGAGTCACAGTTGGCTCAGAGGAAAATCTGTCCGATTTTTTTCTAAGATTCTGGTGTTGTTTTCGTTTGTTAGCATTTTTTGGGTTTTTAGAGAGCGAGAAGGGGTATTTTCGGAAATATTTTTTTTTGAAATTGATAGAACTCACCGAGTTCTACTTGGGCCCAGTATGATCAGAGTTGAAACGCACTCTCGTGCGAATTGGTTCCAGAAAAGTCGAATCCCGAGCCAAGATATTCTACATCTTTAATCGTTGTGTTTATTAGCATTCAATGAGTATGTGGCAAAATTCAAAGCGGTATCAACTTTTATTGTCTTTCTGATCTTTGATTCTGGTTTGTAACAATCGCAGAAAACACGTAATCAGATATCCCGTCATCTTGCGGATGAATAAGGAGTGTGAGTTTGTACTTAAAGCAATTATTCATGTCCAGCCTCACCATCAAGTAAGGTTTTTAGCATTTTCGTGTTGATATTGTTTTCTGATCGCTAAAAGCAATTGAGTTCAGCAAAGAAAGTTGCTCGGTGCTGATGGTCTCTAACCTGCACCTTTCCCTGTTCCATACTCATTTTAACAGTAACAAGTTTTTAAAGAATGCAAAGTCGGACCACTCGGTCCGTTATATTTACCCTCAACAATCGTATCAAACCGGTGAAACATTCGACCAATGTAAAAATTGAGTTCTCCTTCTTTGCCTGCTAATAATACACATGCTGGTAATCTCGAATCACAGAATGACACTCATCTGAATTTCAACTTTGAATTTGTATTCGTCAGCATTTGACACTCGGACAATCGTTGAGCACCCCAATGTTGAAATTCAGTCAATTTCTCACCCTCAACAAGCTGAACTGGAATTGTGTTGTTGCGCCATTCGACACGTGCTATATATATATTTCGCTTACTGCTCCGACCCCCCATAACAGGAAACGATGGGATTTCACCATCTCGTGCATTCACCCAGACAACATTCCCCATTTTATGCAGTGGCTTTAAAAGAAAGAACGAATAAGCATATTTGTACTCCATAACAAAGAATCACTTTACTGAGTGTTTCTAGACAATGATCACGTCCTGTCGACAAGCATGCTATTTGTGAAGGAGAAGAAGTAATATTCTTGTTTTGATTTGTTTCTCAGTTCTACGATATTCTTGATACAAATGCTTAGAGATATTACCAGCACAATGTTCAATAGTCCGGCAAACAATAACAAAAATTTGATCGTCCTTCTCGAGAATTTTATGGGATGTTTGTCAACAAACACAGTTACTGGATTCTTATTACTTTGAAGACTGTTATCTGTCGTCTTGGCTGTTTCACTCGAGTTCATTAAAAATATCAAACATTTCTTCATGAACAGCAAAAATCTCATTTGGTTACAGGTTTCTACGATACATTTGTCTTCTTGATCTTGCAGAAGAAGCTATGTTAGATTTTGTATTGATTAAGTATGTCCATTTTTCTGTACTTGTTTCATATGTTCTACGTAGATTCAAATAGAAATGTAATAAATTAAAAGAAAAAAATGGATGTAGGCAAACTACCTCTTAGTATTCTCATCGCATCGATGCATTGAACTTTTTCGAATGCATTTGTCAGCAAACTAACATCTTGTTCATTGATTTTATCTTGATCAAGAAAAGATTCTATTAGATTAATAGTACCAACCAGTGTTGGATCATGGCGAATTCGTCGTGGAACATCACGACCCAAGAAGAAATGTAAGCGTTTTCGATCATTATCACTCAGATGATCTTGAATTTTCAATATGGCAGCACGTAGATCATGAGGATCCATCGACTTTGATTTAAGGGAGAAGAAAAGGTTTATTAAATATCGACGTGTACGAATGATTCCTATCAAATCGTTCTTTTGAAATAGGAAGAAAAGAGAATTGATAACGTGATAGATCAATATATGGGTTTTGTAACTTAATGCTTCACAATAGAATAAATGGCATGTTACAATCGGTTAGATGAATCAAGCGTTCTACAAAACGTTCTGATTCGAGTTGCGAGAGAACTTTCTGTGATCTTGTCCTGAGATTTCAATGAAATTTCATGAGAAAGGTACTATATACAGTACATTCATACGAATCCTTAACGGACTTGGGTTGAGAGTTATCCCAGCTTGTGACATTATGGTTTAAAACCCAAATGTTACGTCGTTTTCAGGGAAATTACAATCGGTTACATCATACATTTAATAAAACGTTATTTCTGAAATTTTATTTTTAGTTACGTTGCATCGTTCAGGTAAATATAAGATACGTGAATCAGTTAAATAAAAACACGTTAGATAGATTCTACTTTAAGTGTTATACTATACATGAATTCTTCACAATATTTTTTTCTAGATGTTGATGAGAGTGCGTGAAAAAATGAAAAAAGTGTTTTATCTTAACTCTGAGAGTTTTTTTTCGTTTGTTTTGAGCTGACTCTAAACATAATCAAGTCTTCTGTTGTTATTGTAAAAACAAGGTTAAAGCTTTGCTTCTTCTCTGTAGATAACATATTTTCATACGCAATACGATCTGTACATGATGAATCGTTCTGGTGATATTGACATTGAATTGAAACGACTGACGCCTCTCGAAGATTTGCAGAGTGAACCTTTTGTTACAATAAAGCAATCTCTTCAACTGATCGAGCCCATCATTGCCAACTTATCATCATATATTAAGACAGCTGAAACTCGTTGTCGTTTCCCATCAGATCATGGATTATCACAAGATGAGTCCACTGCCATATATCTTTATACAATGAACTGGCAAGACGATAGTTTATATGCTGTGCTAAACGAAGCATTGCGATCTCAAAAAGTGAAACATTGAAGATATGGTTCCCATATTTGATTCAGCACTGAGCAAATTGCCTACAGTGAAAGAAGTACTCTGGCGAGGCGTACCACTTGATATTGGTAGCAATTTTACCAAAGATCAGATTGTAACATGGTGAAGTGTCCGTTCATGTTCATCGTCAGTGAACGCCATCACAAGTTTCCTTACAGGTCATGAAAAAGCAATTGTTTTCTTAATTGAAGTTCATAATGGAAAGAAAATATCCGGCTATACACAATATGAGGGCGAAAAGGAAGTTATTCTACGAATGGGAACAAAATTTCGTGTGAAAAGCAATTGAAAAATTCATACATTGTACATTTGATCGAAATCGGTAACAACAATGAGACTTTATCATTATTAACTGCCACTAAAATGAGGATGATCATGGGGTCATTCTCACTTAATAGTCATACGAATACAACATGGATACAAAACGGTTTTACTATAGCTGGTGGAAATGGAAGAGGCGGTAAACTAAATCAACTTCGATGGCCTACTACTGTTTATATCGATGATGATCAAACACTCTACATCGCTGATGTTAGTAATCATCGTATTTTAGAAGTGAAATATGATGGTGCTCATATTCAAGTGGTTGCGGGTGGAAATGGAGCAGGAAATCAGTTAAATCAACTCAGAGTTTCTGTAAACTTCTTTGTCGATAAAGAACAATCTGTGTATGTGGCAGACAGAGAGAATCATCGAGTGGTAAAATGGGTGAAAGATGCGAAACAAGGAATTGTTGTCGCTGGTGGCCATGGCAGTGGAAGCGCTCTAACACAAATATCAAAACCGTATGGAATCATAGTCGATCAATATGAAACTGTGCATGTTACTGATTCTGACAATCACCGAGTAGTGAGTTGGCCTAGAGGTGCCAAAGAAGGAAGTATTGTTGTTGGTGAAAACGGAGGGGGATCGTATGCAAATCAACTTAGCTATTCATTTGGTTTATCCATTGATCGGCAAGAAAATCTTTACGTCGTGGATCTTTTCAATAATCGAGTACAAAGATATGCTGTCAAACGTAGCTAAAAGAGATGAAGACGCGAGTAATGATGATTAAAAATGCCCATATCTTCATCTTCAAGACGATTGGATCATATTTTATTCAATAAGTTCGTTTTTACACTTCTATTACATGTCATCTTTACAATACATTTTTTTTACAAAAAATCTAATAAAAGGTTATTTTGTTGAAGAACTGTCAAATCAAATATTTCAATCTTAATTTCTCTCTATCTATACAGCTAGGGTAAGGATGAAGGTGATACAAAGATCAAATCGGAAAATTATGAACGAAACTAGGTGAAATATATAGAGAATAGATAGATCTGCGTCACTGTGAATGTTATACTGGGTGAGATTGATTGGATATAGATATTATCAAATGGAAGTGCTTGAAACCAACTGGTAATAGGTAAGGGTAGATAGAACTGACGAATAGAAGTAGGTGAGGTTGGAACTTTGTTCTTGATTTACAGCAGTATACCCTGACACTCACACCTCGACAAGTAAATGCCATTTCGAATAAACAACAAAGCAAAGCTGTATGTTATTCATAAGTTAATTCTCGATTACAATGAAAAAGACTTCTTGAAAAGAAATTAATTTAAAAAAGTGAGCATGTATTTGAAGTTATTGCGGAATTATTCACAATTTTCACATTGGTATGACCTGCATTGGCAAATTGAATACCTTTAACTTGTTGCCGTTCATATTCTATCGTGCTTTGACGAATATCGTTGAGTCATCTTCAACTGTGGGATTTACAACAGACTGAGATTCCATTTCATCATTTAGTTGATCACTTGAATGAGTAGGACAGACTACATGGGTGGCTTGTTCATTAGCTTCTCTATCGTCGTCAGAATCATTAATAAATTCCGTTACATCAATGTCACATGATTCATCACACAGCTGGGGGATTATCTCAAAAGCTAATTTCTTATTAGAACTCATCTTTAACGATGAACACCGAGCAGGAAACCGCCTCACTAACTGAAACGAAGATATGGGTGCTGCCATCTTTATCTTCCAGTGAATATTGCTATTTTGACGAAAATTAGTATTACCATCATCGTCGGACAAATCACTGTCTTCTTCACTACTTTGTCCATCGCATCGTTTTTGTAAACGTTGAACAAGATCTGTACTTTCTGAATTGGTACTCTGATTGGAATTTCTAGCAGAAACAAAAAAAATGATAAAATTGCCAGTTTTGATCAGCATTAATTGATAGAATTACCTGCTCGGTAGTGCTTGAAGTTTTTCAATTAATTTTCGATCTTTCGGATCGGCAATCATTAGTGTAAGTAAACGTCGATCATTCATTGATAAAACAATAAAATCTCGATCTGCTACCAGAAAAGAAGCGAAATCATAGAGAGTTAATTTTGCTAATTGCTGATTATCAATAGTACGATACATATGCAAAATACAAGGTTGTATTAAAGCGAAAATATAATTGCTGGACTCATTCATACATAATTGTAAACATTCATTTGACATTTGAATTAATGGATGATATTTCGATAGATTTATATCATACCAACTAAGTTGATGTTCATTATTACTAAATTGAGCAAGATAGTGTTTTTTTAAACAAAATTTGTCAACTTTATCGAATGATGTCATGTTAAGATAAGCTTTTTTGTTTGATTCTTCTAATTTAATTTGACAGAGAATAAGATTCCGGTTATTGAAATGAAATGATACGGAATCTTGAGATGATTCACCAATCAGAGATAACAAATGAGATGAAAATGGTAAAACAATGTGAGGAAAATTCAGATTAACATAGATAATTTGTTCATTTGACCAAATAGCCATTGATTTACCAATATCATCAAATATAACAAGATATTCACGCGAATTGATTCTTAGAATCGAACTGAGCATCATTGAACATTGAATATCCAATTGACTTCTTGTCTTTTCAACAAATTTCGACTCTTCAACAATGTGATGTATTGAACCCGTTTGTGTTAATATTAGAAAACTTCCATTCGTTGTTGAATGAACTCTTGAAGACGAATTCAATTCAAGATGAAATAAACAATTTTTATCAAGTGATTTAGTTAAATAAATCTCCGCACAATGATTACTTGTCAAAATAAGTATAAATACGACTTTTGGATCCGTATTGCTACAAATCATCGCGAAATTATCAACAATTATATTATTTTCATAGGTACGAGTTGATTCAATCGATGTCGAGTGTTGATAGGACCATGATGTCAGTTCACTAAATGAAGAAAATATGAGGTTTAAAAATTCTTTAGGATTCCGTTGGCAAATTGTCAATCGCTACTTCTAATACGATCCGTACCTTTCGGCATGACTAATGCTTACCGTTGTGACCTATCAAGTGTAATAGCTTCGCCGTTAAGTAATTTAATAGTTTGTATTGATCGATTTGTACGTGGAAAAGGAGGTGTAGTTTTCAAACTTTGTCTCGCATCTTTTGCATTGTACAGATGAATAGCTCCATTTTGTAGCAAGCAAAAGAACATCAATGCTTTAAAAAATTTTATCGAAAATCAACCGACTAATTCGAAAACATATACACTCACCATAAGCAGGTGCAGAAAAAATTGACCTAATCGACGAAGAACTAACATCAATTGTAACATATAATTGCCATTGATGTAGAATATGATTATCATCTTTTGAATTTAAGCATGTCCACATATACAATCGAATAACACCTCCATGTGCCGTATATACCAATTCAAGATTATTTATATGCATAGATGCCAAATCAAATTGACCTTCAATTCTTGCATATGAGATCTTTTTCATACCACATAGATGAATAACATATAAAGATTCACTTGTTAAAGCTATGAATAATGGAAATTTAATATAACGACTTCCTTCAACCGTACCGATTCTATATGGTAAAATAATCTGCTTGATTGTTTTCGGTTCTAATGGTTGATCAAATTTCACTAAGATTTTTAATATTTGATTATTATTTAAAACTTCTTCAGTTTTTTTAAATTGTTCTAAATTAATAAAAACGAAATCAATTGAAACTGTTGAATCAAATGTACATATTAACATATGATTATCCAAAGTGATTGAATGAAGTTGTTCACCAAGTTCAATAGAACCTCGACAGACAAATTTTGATTGTGTCGAATCAATCATCGAATAAAAGACAATATTTCCATTATGAAATACAATAATTATCATGGAATATCTATTCGAATAAAGTACATATCGAATTGTTGAAAATGAAAATTCTATTCGTTGAAATAATTCATTTCGAAATATATCTCAACATTCAAGTGAATTCCTGTTAATTTCTGCAAAGATACAAAGAATTGGATTCGTATGGGAAATTTCCACAGATAAATATCCAAATGGAGATGATTTATTGAATATAATATCTTCATTTGAATTGGTTAAATAAATTTTATTCAGTGAATAAACGAGAAATAACATATTTTTGACATTTTCACCGATGAAATTCGGATTTTTAAACATTGTACAATTTAAATACGATTGATTTAATCTCGGTAGATTTATATCAGCAGTAGTTTTACTCTCCTTCATATCAAAAACAACAATCTTATCCGATAAACTATAAAACATTAAGAAATCTTGAGTAAATTTCATACAAATAAGCGATGAAGTATGTTGAATGAATTGTCGTCCTAACCCACTACAGGGTGGTTCATTTTGACAATAGGGAGGTATTAATGAACAATGAGAAATACTTTATATATCCAGTTGTTTTATGAACGAAGTTACATACGGTTTTATTCCAAATAAACGAAGAAGTCGCGAGGACATTTCAAAACCATAATTATCCGGATATTTCTCAAGTAAACTTCCAGTTATCAAATAGACCATCGAATGTATGGAAATCTCCTCTTGGATTGCTCTGATTTCTTTTCGAAGTCCATACGTTGATACGTTTAGAATGCCGTCAAAATCTTCATTGACGTCATCAAAGGATGAACAGATCATTTTTGCACCTAAACATAGATGACAATGACATTATTTAAGTCTTTCTTTTGAGAAAAATAGAATTAATTACGCATAAATGAATAGTCGAAGAAAATTCGTTCTGCTGCTATTGGAATTGATACATCAGGACTGATTTTACTTAAGAAATGGGGTAATCCCTTTAGTTTTCGTTTGTTAAATTGAGTTTGACCATTTCTGTCGACGAATTCAATTGGCTGAGAACTTATTAAACGATTTGCTTGAACTTCTCCATTGACATCAGTGAGATTATACTTTTTAATCAAATTTTCGTTATTGATTTTTAGTGGCTTCACTTTACCACTCCATGTTTCGTTATACAAATCAATCATATTGAGAAAAATATCGGTTTTCTGTTTCGCAGTCAACGTTGATACGTACTCTTTCTCTGCTACTTCGATAAATCTACGATGATACCTATATATATATATATAGATTTCAATCAATCATATGAACTAGCTGCTATATCCATCAGTCAAACATGAATAATATGATGTAGTCAATCATAAACCTTGACTGAGTGGCGAAAACCTGCAAGATATCTATACTTTCGCGTTAAAAACCGTAGGAAAAGATGATCGTATCCGGCTATCGGTTGTGGCAAACTCTTCTTGATTTTCAGTGAAATTTGGTAAACTCGATGGCGCGATTTCCTCTCCGGAAATCGACCGTTTCCGTGCCCAATTCTTACACATAGAATCATTTTCTGGTAGAACTTCATTTTTTCAAAGAATTTACAAAGAAAAACCTAACTAGAACTCTTGTGCATACAAAGAAACGATCATCGCTTACCAATAAATGACCGATACATCATCCATTTCTTTTTCAGTTATATATTCATCTAAATCATTTCGAATTCTCGTCCACAATATGCCAGGTAAACGTTTAACAGGTGGTATATAATGCTGAAAAACATTTCTCAGCACTTCGTCATCTAATGAAAGAACATCTTCCAGTTCGTTCTGACTAATTCCATTTTTCAACGCTGTCAAATAACATAATGAACGAGAAACTAATAAATCTCCATGAATCCGTTTTAAACGATTGAAAAGGTAAAGAATACAATCATCGATGGTTTGCAAATGTTTCAAATTCTCATCAATTATGTCGTACGAATGCCAAGTTAGAGCAATATCAAAGATAAGTTTCATAAACAGAGGAAGAATTTCTGTTCGACTATGTAGTAAATTCAAAATAAACGAATGATGTTCATTACTTAACGAATGTTGTTTCATTTGAAGCCAATCATTATAAAGAAATTCAACAGTTGCTGCATCAAAAGGCGAAGCAAACAAAAATAAATTTGAATTCTGTTTCATAATCATTTTTAAATTTGATAGAACATTTCCATGATCAGATAATATTGATATAATACATTTGACATTCTTTGGATAATTTATTGGAATCCATTTACAATTATGTGCATCTGATGATAATTGATCGATTGAATCAAATAAGATAACAAGATATTCATTGGGAGGGATTTTTTCTAATATATCCTTTTCTAATTGATATCGTAATTGTGAGACATTCGAATAGTTTTCCATTGATATGTTATATAATCGACAAATCTGTTCGGATACTGATAGAAGAGTTTTTAACGTTGTTGATGACGATGGGGTCGTTCTACAGTTCAAATATAATCTCTAAGTAATCCGTATTTATTCAGATTATTTTTAACATACCCTAGAAATCGTAAAATAATCGAAACAGATCGATTTGGCCACCAATTTGATATCTAAAATACATCTATTCATTGACATTATTTCTCATCTATTCGACATACTTCCATAGCAGCTTTGGCTAACAAACTTGTTTTTCCACAACCTGAATCTCCATAGACAACACACGGACGATTTTCATTCTCGTCATTAATATATTCTTTTAACTAGAAAATCAAATTTCTTATAAAAAAATGATGATATATTCACCTTACCTTATTTAAAATATCTGTTCGTCCATGAAATTTCGCGACATATGTTTTACATTGTATGGCATGTTCCAGTACTTCATGATATAACGGATCAGAGATAGGCATAATACGCGATTGAACACATTGATCAATTTGTTGTTTAATTGCATTGTAAAAATCGTTATTAAATTGTAATATATGTTCACTATGATCATTTCGATTAATACCTTTCGATGACCAGTGAATTTTATATTTGTAAATATTTTCGGATTGTAATACACTCGGAATACGTGTATATTTTAAACGATTGAGTAACTTTTCAACTTCATCGTCAACTATTGGTGTACCATCATTTGAATATTGTAATTCAATATATTTCGACGCTTTGCTATCCGATAAATGTTCATGAATATCGTCGATTTCACGCATGAAACATAATGTTCGTTCATTGGCATTTGGTACCGATAAAATACCATTGATAATTTCTTTTTCTGTTACTATAAAACACCAAGGAGAATTACGGGTAGATGATCGATGATTAGACTTTTATAAACATTCTTCGTCAAAGTATGAGGAACTATTAGGAATGATGTTCTAAAACTAGTGAGGAAAAAAATCTACTTCACATCTCTATCGAGTGATGCTCGGACCTAATGTCACTACTGGAAAAATCTAACTATCACATGTGAGTCAGCAGAGTAAAATGAAACACAACAAAAAAGATGTTTTTTAGTCTTCTCTCGCGATTTCACTCGTACCTGATACAAAAAAGTCATCATATTCATTTTCTTGAATTTGTTGTTGTTCTAAACATTTTGTAGCTGCTTGTCGTAATTTTGTTCGAATGCGATTATTGATCTTTTTCAAATCCTTTTCTGCTTGTTTTACTTCATTTCTATCCTAAATACAACAACATTTTCTTTAAGTTCATCATTACAAAATTGATCTTCTATTTACGGTAGATAGAATTTTAGGTAAAATTGACGAGATCGGACGCAGTATATAAGCGGCGGGTATCTGATTTGTATCGAGTTGATACCACTGAGAAAGCAATTGAGCATCTTCGTTTTCATTCATATCGAAATAAATGATTTTATAGAGTTGTTCGAAAAGTGATGCACGAATAGTGGCTGGTGTTGGTCGCGAACCATAACGATGACCTAATAGGACCTATGAAGAACTTTTGATGAATCAATAAATGAATGTAAAAGGAAAGTTTTTACCACAAAATTAGTAGCCACAGAATTTTTTTGACATAGTTTGATTTCTTTGAGACATGTTTCGACTTCACTGTGATTGTCAGCTGATTCGGTTGGAATTCCCCATCGCATGTCAACGTACTATCATCGTTAAATAAATGTTAACCGGAAATAAAAGCTTGAAATACAAACTTGAAATTCTAAACCATATTTTTCACGACAATAAATTTTCAACTTTGGAAAAACATTTTCAATTAGAGAATCGCGTTCAGTTAGCGTGTCTAGTTATTATTCTAATTTGTAAAAAGAGAACTCTATGTAAATTTCTAACCTGAAAATGTTGAACTGAGAAAAACTCGAACTACTTTCCATCGAACTTCTGGCAATTCTTGACACCAGCCACGTAAAGTCTCCATATAAGTCGATGACATCATCTCTCAAAATAAGGTAATTAATTGAACAAAGAAAAATGGCTGTAGATTTCATTTCGAAATGCAAAGTTTATGAGAATTCTGCTGATAAGACTCAACCGTGTTATATGTAGAATAAGCTCACTAAACAACAAACAGTAGGTCAACTCAAAATGTAGACCTCGCGATTTATGTATATCGTTGAAATAGATTGACATCTTGTTTGTGTTAACCATGGTTCAACCCTCACAATGATGAAGCATTTAACATTATATATATATATATTTTTGCGTTCTTTTAAATAAACATGCAGTGTGCCAGAAAGAAGTTTTTATGCAATATATTGTCATAGTCGAAAAATCAGTAAAGCAAATAGTTTTTAAAACAAGTATTCATATCTTTTTATTATGCAAAAACTCTAATCATTAGATGCTGATAGTACATAGTAATGTAAATATAAGTAAATGAAAATCGCAATATAAAAAAATGAATGAAATAGAACAGTTGCAAGTTGGTTTATCAAAGCGTCTCAGAATCAAAACTACAAAAGAATACTATCATCGATGTGAAATTGCGAAATGGAAAGCCAGGTCAATAATTTGTCAAAAAAAGATAGATCTTGAGGGTGTGGATTCATACACTGTCATAATCAAGTTATGTCTATATTCTCAAATAGTTAATCCGTTATTGTCTTATACTTTCATCAATATATCTATGTGAATTCGATAAGGATTTTAATGTGAATATCACCTTTACAAATAAGTACATAATTATTTATTATTTTATGAAAAGCTGTTTCGTTGAAGAACTATCAAATACTTTGGATCATGCAAATGCCTTTATAGCAAAGGTATTACGCTCTTTGATAAATACTTGTGTCACTGGTACAAAATGTAACAATGTCTTATTTATAGATCTATACTGAATCATTTGAGCTTCTTTTCTCGTTTTTATGCTGAAGTTCACTCTATGAAGTTTGAACCAATTTCCTTTTCTTTTTTTCAAATATTTTTGAAATGCGAACAAAACCAACTATAACTGATTCATTGATGGCATTTTCTTCTAGTTCGAATATAAAAATTATAATTTCATTATTTTTTTCGATTGTTATTCATCATATCATTATCACAAAATATACATACAACAGTATTCTCAATTTTCTACGACTCACGATGTCACTATGTTGATCCACAATGTTTACCACTCACAACTATTTTCACATCAAACTTAAAAACTTGTCAAATAGCTTGTTTAACTAATTTGAATTGTCGAACAGCTATTTTTGATCAATCGAATAATTGATGTGAACTATTCAGTGATATTGTTCGACAATATGGTCAAATGATAAGAATAGAGAATATTGTGGGTAAGGGTGATATAAAAGAACCATCTTTGGAACAGATAAAACTGGAAAAGTATGCACGAAATTAGGTGAAATATATGTAGAGAATAGACAGATATGTGTCAGTGTGAATGATATACTGGGTGAGATTGATTGAAGACAGATATTATCAAATAGAACTGCCTAAAACCAATTGGTAATAGGTAAGGGTAGACAGAACTGACGAGTAAAGGTAGGAGGGATTAGAGCTTTGTTCTTGATTCACAGCAATAGCCTCACCCGATTCGTGATGCAACAAAAACTATATCTAGTAGTTCGAACACTCTTTACATTGTATTTACGACTAACAATAATGATAGTAGGGTGTTTCCATGGGAAACCACCAGGTCCATTCGGCGACCAGCTCCGATTTTGACGAAACTTTTTGGGTTTGTAGAGCTTTTCAAGCTGAGCATTTTGATATAAAAATTTTTTCGATTTGACCTTTCTTTCGAGGAGATATAGATCAAATACTAAGAGCACCATTTTTGATTTTTTGAAATNAAGGTAAAATCGAAAAAATCTTTATAGCAAAATGCTCAGCTTGAAAAGCTCTACAAACTCAGAAAGTTTCGTCAAAATCGGAGGAGGTCGCCGAATCGGCTGGTGCTTTCCCATGGAAACACCCAGTAATATTGAGAACGTTAGACAAAACAGAATTAATAAATAGGCAACGAATTCAACTGAGCAGTCATCCGATTTCAGGTAGTTACACATTGCTGAATAGAATGTATTGTCAACTAATCCATAAAACATTCAAACAAATGCGCCAAACTACTACAGCACCTATTTAATACTACAAAGAATCTATGATAGTAAGTATTAGCATTCCTATGTCAGACACGAATCCTCTGGAAGTGGAAGTGTTTCCTATTATCCAAAGGGAAAAATTGGATTGTTACTGTTGTGAATATCCTATATTCCAACGTCTTTCATTCAATTGTTTAACGAATGCTATCGATTTTTTACGCTCTCTCGATACAAAAATAATTGTTAATGCACCCGCATACTACGACCACCACGCCCAAAATAACGTGTGCATAGATATAAATTTGAGTGACGCTTAGATGAACAAGAACAAGAATTAATCGACCAATAAATTCCAAGAAAAGTCCGACAGCCCAAACGATCGTTATTACATACCATGTTCGACGAAAAGACGAACAACTTGTATATAGCCAATCATACACCTGTGCCACTTCTTGTTTATCAGGTGATTTCTTTTTCAAATCATATAATTTATTTATTGGTTCCAGTCGATACTTGAACATGTCATCAGGTAAGCCAATGTCTTTTCGTTTCGTTGGTAATAAATCTTTATAGAGATAGTACGCCATTGGCCGCCAACGACATCCTTGACAGCAACATCGAATTGGAATTAATGTATCAGCAAAAACAATCGAAGCAACACCGGTAGTTAGGGATTAAGGCGATTTCTGGTGGAAGAGATGTGTATCCCAATGGAATCATGTCTTTCTTTAGTTCTTCCTATCATCAATCGTATCGTTCTAATACAGAACACACGTTTATATACCCCTCTCTCGATATGAAGGAAGGAAGGAAGAATAATGCCAAAGTACATAAAAATGCACCGAAATAGGAACAAATAGCATGCGAAAAAGATCGCCACAGTGATTTTTCTAAAAGAAGCACAGTATCATTCTTTGTGACAAGTGCAACAACAGCCGAAATAGCAAAGCCAGCTAAAATAAGAAAACCAAGCACGTCGAATGTTCGTGATATGATGGCTTTAAGAAAAATCCTGACTTTATCATTATATGAATTTATCTTGTAGTTTCTATATACATTTCCTATATCTAATTAATGGATCACATTTATGCCTTTGCGCACATCTTGATGTATAATAGTACATATGCTTTACCTATGCCTAGATAATCTTTTTTTCTTTTCTTTCTATACGCACTAACTATATTTCTTTCGTTCTGTAACATTCGATCGATGATCGAGATACACATGTTTATCAGATGGGATTTTCCTTTTTGGCTGAATGACTGGATATTCCCTATAATGCTATTGAGAATTTTCCCTACAAAACGATCGGATATTTCCATATTCAGCTATCTTTCGAAGATCTATATAAATTGATACAATAAAATTTAATACGATCATATCCGAACGATTTCTAACTAAACAGATTCTCATATATGCATGTAATATAAAACATAACTTCCATACAATGACAGCCCACGAATGTCCTATGCGAACGGATGGAAACGAATGGATGGAAATAGACAGAAAGGACAAACGTTGAAGTGAGAAATGACGGGGAAGTTCATCGAAACGAATAGAACATATCAATACGAAATAATCTTTATTAATATGAATCAAATTTTATTAATTGAGTAAGAGAACATCAGTTAAAATCATATGGATGAAGCGAAATTACTGCACAAATGAGCGAAACTTCATTTTTTTCTCCTTTTAATTTAATATTCTTAGTAACAACATACGATAAATTTTCTAAGAATTCATTTAGATTAATACCACTATGTTCATACGGTAGATCGAATGTATGAATTTTTTGTTTTCAATCGACCAGAACGACTACCTTTCACCTGAATTAACAAATGATTGAACCGATTTTTTTCACCCTGGATGCACTTAATAAAAGCTCATATATTTGAATAATATTTAAATATTCGTAAATTAAGATGATTATGGTAGCCGATAAAAAATAACGAGAAAAGGATCAGTATTAGTGAAAAATATAAATTCTCAGCACTATTGGTTATTCCCATTTTCATTTCATAAACATTCCAATGCTGAGGATTTAATTTTTGAATCCATTGATTATCAAAATAACTAAATAATGGTTTAAGCAAATCATATTTTGCTGTTGATAATTCAATAACAAAATCTGGAAATGTATCAGAAACCTGTAGAATCAATGAGATAGGTGTTAATGCAAGAGCCATACATTTTCGACAAATAACTCTCGAATTTCTTCGCCAGCAGTATAATCACGACATAAACCAAGCGTTTGAACATTTCGATATACCGCCTGAGTGAAATGAAAGTATCGTCGAACATCTTCTGAATTAGGAAACTAAAAGAAGATAAGCACCTATTGTTCATTTTAAATGAAATAAAATAATATGTACTTCAGTTTTAATAATATCTCTTAAGCTTCCTTCAAAATCCGAAATAATAATACTTGGATTAAAAGTCATATTTAATTGAAAAGCTTTGTTATGTAATTCGTGAGATAAAATTTTATATGTTGATTTTTTTCTATCAAATAATAATGCAAAAACACATACAAATGCCTATAAGATACGGTTACAACACGTTTGTTTAAAATATAAATTTAAACTTACATTGTTCAAATTTAATTGCATGTATACAATAGACTTGGTTGAACATTGATGGTGATATGGAGAACGTACCATCCATTAAAACGATTGAACTATTGAACAATGGTTTTCATTGTTCTGTAGAAACAAAAGCCAATATTTGAGCTTTTATTTTTATAATGTGATCAATGCATAGAAATGGAAGATTTCTCAAGGTTTTTGTATAACCTTCAGGAATTTGAAATAGCCGAGTACCAGGAATAGCTAGTGTTTGCAAATGTCGTGCTTTATTTAATATACTACCTAGAAGAATGAATAGTTCAGGTGAAACAAAATAGAATTTCCATTAACTAATTTTTCTTGATGATGATAATGAAGCAATTGCTAATTTCGACGAATTGAGTCGTGCTGCTTCTTCATCATAAATTTGTGGTATAGACAATGATCACCCTTAATCTTTGAAACCACATCATCTAGATCATTATGTAAAATTACAGCACAATAGGAATTCCTGCATCGATAAAATGTATAATCATATAAGTACTTATGGGAAAACGCTTGAGTTCTTCGACAGGGTGAGGATGTTATATGGATATAGCACTCACAACCTCAAGTTGATGAGATCTAGTAGTGAAATTAGTTTAATATTTTTTTTGTGCAGCATAAAGTCAACATGTAAAAAATTAATCTTGTTGTTGTACATATTTTTCTTCTCTATATTTCTACAATGGAAATACGTTTCATTGATAGATACAAGAAACAGTACAGTTATAAATCAATTATTAGTTATTGATAGTCTCAAATACACAAAAAGAAGAAAGAAAGAAAGAAAGAAAGAAAGAAAGAAAAGAAAAAAACCGATAAATGATCTAGATAATTATAGCAATATGTAGTACAGATGTTTAGCTTATCTGAGAGAAAAACTAAGAGAAAGATATAACAACAAGAAGGAGAACAAAGAATATATAGGCTATTAAACTCTATTTTTCAATACTGATGATGCTATCATATAATCATTTGTCATCAGGGCATACCATCTACATTTTGTTCTACTAATTTCTTTATTGTCTTCTCAAACCTCATTCAGTATATAATGGATTTATCGTGTTGAAGATAAACGTTCTTCTTAATTGTCTTCTCCAAATAACCTATCTTCTTATGATATTAGAAATATAATACCTATTTTGGTAAAGAAGAATGTTATTCTCTTTATGTTTATATATCGTAGAGAAAAAATCGTTTTATTTGAGTTAGGTCTTATATAGATATCAATGATGTATTATGACTTGCTAAAAGAGATGTTCGCAAAAAATGCGTTTCAATATCGTTTATTTTATCTTTATTAACAAAAAAAGTTTTTCTAGATCAATTTGATAGAAACTATATAATTCTCATCATGTTGGTTGCCATTATTGGTCTTCTATTGACGATAAATTCTCATGTATTACCAATAGATGAAGTAAGTATGAAAGAATTCTATTTTATTAGAAAGAACATTTAGTATTACTATAAAATTATTGTTTTAATTCAGATTCCTAGAAATAAAAGAAATGACTATGGAATGTTATCAGTTAATCGAACACGTTTAATTAGCACTATTTTAGAAGCACCATTTATGATGCTGAAACACAATCATAATGAAACATTCTTGGAACAAACTATTACTCAAGGAACAATACTTGATCCATCAATGGTCGAAGGGTATTGTGCGGATTTAGCATATACAATATGTCATGAAAAATTGAACATTTCGTATAAATTTTTCATTGAGACTAAATATGGTCATCGAGCTACCAATGGAGTATGGACTGGTATAATGGGTGCATTGATAAACCACAAAGCTGATTTAGCAGTAGCACCACTTATCGTTAATGCTGCACGTGAGAAATTAGTAGACTTTACTCTACCGTTTATGACCTCTGACATGTCCATGATAATGTTAAAACCTGCCAAACAAAAACCGGTAATACTATTTTTTAAAGTTATAACTAAATTTATCATATTGTTAATTTTTGAAAATAGGAATTATTCTTCTTCTTATTTCCAATGTCCAAAACAGTATGGTTTTGTGTTCTTCTTTCTTATATTCTCGTTAGTATTATCTTATTATTTATTAATCGAATTATAAATTACGAATATTATCCTCAAAATACATATGATACATTTTCAATGTGCACTGCTCTTTGTTTTCCATTGACTTGTTTGATGCATTGGAATATCTCTCGTTCAATCGCAGGTATCAGCATCTACATATATTCAATGATTTTTATTTGACATAGTTTGTGTTATTTCCTAGGTCGTGTTGCTATTAGTGCTTGGTGGTTATTTTGTCTAATTTTCTTTGCAATATATATTGCTGGTTTGATCGCATTATATCCTTTTCCCCCAAGAATGATATCACCTATAGAATCATTAGAAGATCTATCGAAACAAACAACAATTCGATATGGAATATTAAAAGATAGTTCAACCATGAATTTTTTCAATAAGTCAAATGATGATATGATTCAAAATATGTGGAATTTCATGCAAAAGCATAAAGACGATGCTTTCGTAACGTCATACCGTGTCGGAATTGAGAAAGTACGACAGTCAAAAGGTACATTTAATTATATTAAAAGTGTTGTTTATATTTAAAATCTTAAATTTCCTTAGGAAGATATGTCTTTCTTGCAGAATCCACATTTAGTGAATATATTAATGAACGTCTTCCTTGTGATATCATGGTCATTCGTGTGGATATTAATTCGAAAGAATATGGTATCGTAACACCATTGAAATCTGACCTACGTAAAGCAATTAATGTTGCCGTACTCGAGCTTCATGACAACGGTTTTCTTAAACGACTCAAACAGAAATGGTTCTATGAAAGATCGGAATGTACGAAGCTACAAACGAAAAATGATTTAAGATCAATGATGCAATTACATTCATCTCATATGGCTGGTGTCTTTTATGTATTGATTTTTGGTCTCGGTCTTGCTATAATTATTGCATTTTTCGAGTTTTTATCTAAAGCAAAGCATGATTCGATTCGTTTAAAACAAAATTTTGGCAAAGTAATGTGTGACAATCTACGTAACTCGATTAAAAGTGGAAATATAAAACAAAATACAAGTCCATCAACTATACCAGTTGCAATGGAAGCATCGAAAAACAACAAGGCGATACCCATCGACGAGGATCGCACATTAGTTGTTACATGAAAAAAAATGACAATAATCTATCTTATTTTCTCTGTCACAGTTTTAGTCATACCTTTCTTTCTTCATCTTATATTCTGTGTTCGACTTTCTAGATATTTCTATATTTTCCTCATAATTATCAGTGTGACCCTTGTAGTTGTGATTATATAATGAAAAAATTTTATACTTACACACAATTTTAAAAAAAGCTTCAAACGCTTACATCTCAAGTTTTTCTCTCTTGGTCATAATTTGTTAATGAGTGGTGAGGTTGTTGTCCCTTCGAAAGTCTTCTCCAATCAACACTTCAATGTGTCTAAATATCGTATTCGAAGAATATTCGAATAATCTATTGTACGAGTCTTACTTTGCGGGATGCGCGCGCCATCATCTTGTAGCTACACATACACGAACAACAGTAATCTAATCGAAGGAATCACACGGCTAATTGAACTGTGTAGTGGTCTAGTGATTATCTTGCACGCGCGGTGAGGGTAGTTACTGTTCAAATATTTCGACGTCTACCAAGAAGAATCAACCCAATCGATGATTGATTCTGCACCAGTAGCTGGAACGATCATAGCATTATAATCTAACACAAAATATCTTTGATGTTGTTTGTCGCTTCTCAACAATGTATTTGAATAAATAATGTGAAATTCTGCCGCGCTTCGTTGTCCACATCTTACTGAAGAACTATCGATGCATTACAACTCAAAGCAAAGCTGTGAGAGTGAAGATGTCGGTATTCTTTCGGTCAACATTCACATATACGCTTGTGTTGTTAGAACAAATGTATGATATCAGTCATTCTAGGGATATTCTTTGAAACTCTCCATGTCTTGAAAATCGCTAAGTTTTGGGCGATTAATCGCGATTTTCACTCGATGGATAATGACGATTTATTATAAGTTTTTCGTTCTTATTCCATTATCCTTCTTGTTTTGTGGAACTCACATTATTTTTCGAAGAAAAATAGTGAATGTAAGTTCTATATTCAGGATCTTTGGACCCCCCCCCCATGGGCCGCAAGCCGCTACGGGGTCACAGAATACAAGGGACGACAGGAGCTATACAGGCTCACCCCTGCAGGACTACAGGCGCTACAGGGGATGCACGCACTGTAACGACTATTGTAGCCGTTTGACCTATAGAAGTATTAGAAACGTAGAGAGTATTAGGGTTATGGAACATAGAAAAATGTTATCAGCGTATTCAAATTTCTATTATTTACCATTCAAGTAAAAATATTTGCATTTCAAATGCAGATTCGCTATTTTTTGCTGTGCTGTTTGGACCTTACTCTGTGTTATTTGAATTATGCAAAAATGGCCCAACGTGCACTTTACTCAGAAAAATCTCGGTTTGTCTGGAATTCTAAATAATTCTGACCGAATATTTCTATATTAAACTAAGGACAGTCAATTGTATATTGAATTCTTCAGTTGAATCAACTGCTTATACCTGTTGTGACCAGAGCTGCTTATCAGGCCCGGCTCCTGTCCAGGCTGAATTTTTCAAAATTTGGCCTGGCCTGGTCCGTCGAGTATATACGCTACTCTGGTCTGCAGGCCAGGCCAGTCCGAAGTTATCGGCCTGCCTAAAAAAAAAAACTATTTTTTTGCATCAGTTTACAAACATAAGATAGCACCAAAAAATGATCATTTTTTCTATTTTTTATGCATTATTTATGATTGGTGAATACTTTTTTTTAGATATAAAGATCAATGAATTAAATAATAATGAACTAAGAAAGGAAATATATGCATTTCATATAATTAATTTTATTTTTGTTCAATCCAGACAAAGAGTCACTTTATTTAGTTCGAATACAGGTTTCTTTTCTTAATTTTGACCACTATTCTACTAACCGATGTCGACTATATAGACACCTCTATATTTCATCATTCTTTCTGACTCATGTATTCCATCAGTAAGGCCAATTGATGATATTCAAATTATACCTATTATGGTTCTTACCGCAAATAGAGTTTTAAATATTTGGATGATAACAAGTAATGGGTTAGACTGTATGACATTTGGTTTGTATTTATAGCAGTGTCATACTAAGCCTTTATGCAATTAACTACATGATATTGTACTGTTTGCCCTAATGACCTTCGGATCTCCTCGTTAGAATATGGGTTTCGATAACGGTCTGTAGGGAGGGAGAGAGGTTGTAAAATTTTTTACATTAAACACCTCAACATTCTCATCCGGATCGTGTTTCACAAAACGTATACAATGATTGTGAGTTCTCTTTTTAACTTGATTTAGTATTTTTGTAATGAGAAAATGTTATTTTATTATTGTTATGAAAATGAATCACAGATTAACGCTGGAAATATGAATCAGTCCATAGTTTTAGGAATTACACTTGGCCTGTTACAGGTGCCTGATGGCCTGCCAGGCCAGCCCAAGCCAGAAAAAAGTGGCCTGTTCCCAGCTCTGTTGCACACGAACAGTTACCAAAACATCGTGCAAATGAGTATACATAGGAAGTGGACGAGTCTTTAAATAGATCATAATTAGTAAGTTGTCCAGTGAGTAAGGCATTACTTTGTATCATTTGTCGTGCTGTCGAAAGTGATGATAAAAAGTCATTCGTCATTGAAGAAATGAATTGAGAGATAGATGAATCAATTTGAGATTCGAATGTAAATGAAGGAACAACTGATGCAGTGACATATTGATTGGAATAGAACTGAGTTAGATGATTATTGATAGTTTGATTGACTAAATCACAAAATGTATTCAATGATTGAAATCTATTCGCGCTAGTAAAACGAAAATCATTTTTAGTTAATGTACTTTGTGAATTGTACCAAAGGAAATAATTAATCCAATCTTGAGTAATGAAAATTCTATAACATATTTGATGAAATGTATATTTGATTTGAAGAAACTTTTGATAAGTTATGGATATTTGTTGACATTCACATGATACTGTTTGTGAATATGTTAAGTATAATTCTGTATATTTGGGAATTGTTGGTTGAACGATGGTGATGGTTTGTGTGATATTGATGAGAGAACTGTAAAGAATCAGAATGACTAATGAAGATGCTAAGAGAATGATAAATAATCCAGTGGAGATACGTTGATTTCGAAGTTGTTGTTCATCCGTTGAGGGCAAAATCGATGGAAAGGGATTTAAATTTTCAATTTTCGATATAGTCAATTAACGAGAATAACCGTTTTCACTTTTTAATAATCTAAGAGAGTAATAGTGAATTTTGGGAAAAAAGTATTCTGAATTATTCGGCACAGAATGCACAAGTTATGACAAAGAGCGTTTTTTACATGCTTCAATGTTTATCAGTTACAAATGCTATATATCTCAATATTGCAGTAGATAACAACGTTTTTTCCAATTACAAAGTACTCTAAAATTTGTCGAGTATTTGTAAAACGCTGGTAACAAGCAAATAACAGAATATGACATTTTTATATTAACTTTTGATGTATTTTTTTATCACACAATTTTTTTCACGGCGTCATTTTATTACACTTTCAGAGTGAAGATCTGTAGGTGTACCTTGTTTTTTGTTCGAGAATCTCCGTCGAAAATAATATAATTTGATACACAATTAAATTCTGAATCTAACACATCCATTTTTTAAAGCCAACACATTTCACAGGGCGAATCCGGGCAAGTATATACAAAATTTTTTAAAATGGATGAAAAACTTTTTTTTCCAAAACGTTTATTTTTTGGACGGTGACCTCTCATCGAATTTGATACCATTCGATAGAGAATTAAATTGCACATCTAGCACAAGTTCACAGGCGAATCGGGACAAGAAATACTTGAATATGGCGCTAACTTTTCTCATGTGTGCTATGCTGACTCATAGGGTGAGAGTGTAGTGATGTGAGTGATCGTCGACTGTAGGGGGACTGATGTCGCCCCATGTCGATTAATTTTTTATAGTAACGTCACTACAGCGCCAAAACGGTATATTGCATCGTTAGTGAGGACGATATTGGCATTAATCATCGTGATGTACGCAAACGATCTGTGCGTCGCAGTCACGCGCACTAGCGTCACTCACTTCGCTGTTTTTATTTGTAATAAAAATAACTGCAGTATGCAATCGTATCACCAGCTATTCGACGATTTGATTGGTCATAATGTCACACCATTTATAAGCTTTCACTATCGTTTGTTTCTATTCTTCACGATATTTTGAATATTATCTTTTGCATTTTGTCACGAATA
>CAJNOJ010000375.1:0-32990 GCA_905250025.1 Adineta ricciae | reverse complement strand
TAGATGAACTGTAATGAAAATGCCAACAATATTTCCAAATTTACAAAACAATTTATAATGTGATATTTCTTTGCTACTTGTAAGCATGTATTGAGCTTTGCAAGAATCTGTGCATATTTCGATTGTTGAATATACTATTTCGCAAGAGATTAATGCAGATGTCTTCGCAAAAATCAATTGACTAACACCTTGTCAAAACTCGACAATTAAAAATCTTGTTTTCAATCCTGCATTGGAATCAGGGGAAAATCATTTTCTATATCTGAACTTGTGTTCAGTTTATTTAATAGTGACTTCAAAATGTATTTCTATGAATAGAATTTTTATAAACTTTCGTATTATTTGAAAGCAAACTAGTTTATGCATTTATAAACACATTCAAAAATTTTAACTTACGATTTGTGAAAAGCTTGAGCGTGAATGCTGTCATGACTTTGAGATTAGACTCCTATCATATCCCTATCATAATTAGATTTTTCCGTTGAAAGTGCAAATGGTCCTCAGGTGAAACTCTTCGAATCACTGATAATCTGATTTCGAAGATATCGATGTTTCACTAATCAAAGTAGGTACCAAGAATAAGATATGGCGTAAAAGTGAAGATAGACGTAGGAGAATTCCGTTGAGGATAAAGTTAAAATTAAGAATAGAAGTAGAAAGTATAGAATATGCTTAGATATAGGTAGCTGAGGATAGGGCAGGGGTAGAATTGACAGATAAAAAAAAAAGATAAGTAATCAAGTATAGAACCAACAGAGAGTGGAAGGTAAAGCGACTAAAATGCACTGTTCTCTGGAAGGCTAGAACCATTTTTAGAGAAATTGAAAAAAGTTTGAGATAAAACCAAATTTTGCTCGACCCCTGAAGGGTTCTAAAAATGGTACCGAAATCTGAAAGCTTTTATGGTTTTGTGTGACGCTTTTTGTTATACAGAGAATACAATAGACAATAAAATATACACGTGATTGATATCTTTTTTTCTCCCTCTTGCTTGTAATCAGATCTGCAAGCGTTTGCTTCATCGCCTAATCTCTTCAATTAATGATGTACCTGTTGTTGTTCGCATTCGAGAACGATCTTGATTTTGCTACAATGGGAACATCCAAAAATAGATTAGAGGGATAAAGAGCCAGGTGCTTTCTCTCGTTCGATGCATATATAAACGTTCGAGCAGGAATATCAATCAAATCAGTTAACAATCAACTCATTCAACAAGCAACACTCGCTCACTGAATATTCATGGCCGGTTTAATGCAAGTAACCTGTCTCTTAGTGCTCATTGCCATCGCACACAGTTGGACGATTCCTTCGGTTGATACAGAAGATCGAAAGCTACTTGATGCTGTTGATCCTGTTTGTACCAAAACCGTTGGCACGCCATCTGATGAAAAACTGACAACAACTGTCTGCACGAAAGAACNCAAGATGGCCGAATGGACCTCTCAAACAATAAATAAAAGAGGAAGAGAAAGACTGCAGGGCCTCATGTCTCCATCAAGACTCCTTATCGGAGAGATTGAGGGCGGCAATTTGTGGCGTTGCCTGGCCACCTATGTTACCACCCTTATTGCTGTTGTAAATGATCATGGTTGACTGTGGTGTGTTGAATGACCCATCATCCTCTCCTTCGATGTTGTTGGTGGTGGTGCCTCAGGACAATGGGCCCTCAATCTCTCCCGTCGTTCTCTCCGGGGTACCGTCCTCCTTCTATCGGACAAAATGTTGTCCATCAGACTACCACTTGCTTGACTTCCTAGTGGCTAATTTGTCATAAAACTATCGCTAACAGGCACCTACATTACTCGTCGATTGTGTATTAGTGATCTCAAATAAACCAAAAAGTTTACAATCGTATATGCATCAATATAAAATTATCAAATTTTATAATACAAGATCGGCTTCTTTTTACAAGAACGCTAGACATTAACGGTTGTCGAAGAATAAATGAGCCTCTCCGTATTTTCCATATATTTCACTTATGTCTCAATGCTTAAAAAACACTTTTTTATCAAAAGATTCGTCGTTGAATTCTCTACAAAACCTATATATTCTTATTATCTTAAATAATCTCCATAATGTTGAGACATACGATACAATCGATTCGTCCAAGAGTTGCAACTTTCAAATGCAACATCTTTTCGATTTTTTACTGCTTTTTCTAATTCTTGGATAAGTATTCCTTTAGATGTCACTTTGTTCCAGTTACTGGGTGGGTGTAGGTGGGTGTCACTACTGATCGAAGCTGACAATCGTGCCCTCGCTAATCGAGATATGATTTCCGAATCCTCGTTCAGGAATTCACGGGAGTTTTAACAGCTCTGGCATAGGCTACTTTCATTGCTTGAAATTTAAAAACAGTAAAAATACATTCAAACGCCTAACAAGATTGATGGATAAATACATTATCTTGACCTTTACCCTCACACACCCACACCCTCAACCCTCAGCTGTTGACAACGCACGATCAGATATTACACTATTGTCATAAGAATAGGAACGATAACCTTCAATGCAATAGTCAATCCGCCATAAAGACCAATAATAGTAGTGATTATATGTATCAGATTGACTTGCTCAACAATTACGTAAGTACATCAACAAGAGATTGAATAGTAACATTATAAGACGAGAGAGTCGAATTGAGAGGGTGAAAAGTAATATTCGAAAATTGCGTGATATTTTTGAGTCCATTAATACATGTAGATTATAAAGGCATTCGAGAGTTGATCGAAGAAGAGATTCGAGTGGATAACATCCTACAAGAAATCCAGGTATAATCCATTTATCAATAGTTGCCGGAGATGCGCACAAAGCATTGGTACCACATGAACTATTATTGTTGCCATACGATCTGGGTGCCATGGTTCCCTGTACCAGTTAGAAGAAGTGCGAGAAATAAATCCATTTCCATGAGCCATATCTCGAATAAAGTCGAATCTACGCAAAAATATTCGTGGCACCGATAATCGAAATTGATTCAGAGCATCCTTCATTTGAGTATTGACAATTTTAATTGACTCTGCTTGTTTACTAATGTACGCCTTCGAACGAAAAATAGATAAAGCGTTAGTAAATGTGTTGCTGACTAGAGTACACAAAGAAAAAAGTAATCGAAAATGAGGTATGATAAAAAACCGATAATCATCATAACCGTAGTTGATTAATTCTGGGTCAGAGTAAATGAGATTAATCCATAGCGAGTTACGAACGACAAAATCACTTGTACAAAATTGATGGTAACGAAGGGAAAGTGAAACGAAGGAGCCATATGAAATGGAAATGAATACTTTGGATTAGATGCAAGTTGCTCGAAAGTTTGTATTCGTACGGAAATTCCAGTATAGATGACAAGAATTATAGCAGAAAGCATAAGAAGAAAAATATAGATACGAGTTGAAATAATTTCTTTGCGACGACGATGATGATCATTCCATGATACTTCACTTTCAAAAAGGTTTATTTCAATTACTTTCTTCTTCATTGATCGAGAAAGATCGTCGAAACGATTACGAACTGAAGGAAATAAAAGAAAACTGATTTACAATCGCTCACTCTTTCTGTTGTTACTGTTGAACATGCATAATAATTTTCAATTCACCTTGCCTTCCTTGTAAATAGCTCCTATACTTTAATCTGACTTACGTGACATATTATTTCTTTGACCTCTTGTACGATTCTTGTTTCGTATCCGATGAACGAGAGATGGAACGATAATTCTCAAAGTACTTGAAAGTCCACCAAATAAACCAATCATTGTAATAAATCCATAGATTGCATTGTCACGTAATATATAAGAGTAGGGGAAACGTTTGGGCGCACAGTATGCATAATATTTACTATAATTGATGTTTTCATTCCATGTTTCAATCCTCATTTCGTTAATTATTTCTTGAATAAGCGTCTTAGGAAAAAATCGTGTCGAATTCCATTGTAATATCGATATGTTTAGTTTGCGTGCTACCGCGATAATATTCTTCATTTGATTTACGAGAGGATCCAAACATGTTTGGTCAAACATGCATTCTAATGATGATTGAAGAAGAGATTGAATTGGAAAACAACCGACAAACATGTTTGAGATCTTAAATATTGGTCTGAGTGGATCAACATCCAAATAATTAGTGTAGTTGTACAAAATCATTTCTAATTTACACTTGCCATCAAATGCACATGAACACTTGCCTAATTGTTTTGATACTGTTTGACAATACTTTGAATGTGATCGATTATGCCAAGGGGACAATTTCCAGAAGGCATCACTTTGTCCCGTTGTATACATAGTCGATATTTGAGATTGGACAAGTGCAATACTATACGTCACTTCAGCTACTGTGTCCAATGGAAACTGGTTGAATGCGTGTCGTATACGAGCTATCAATTCGGCACGAGATAACCTTTGATCAGTGATTAACGACGAATGATTAAAAATAGATAATGCGTCTAATACGATCGTTTTCGTCAGCTGACACAGACTTCAAAGACTTTTAAAGTATTTATGTCTACTAACAAAGATATTTTCAACTCTGTCTACTTTCTGAGGCCAACCCGCTTCTGCTATGGAATTAAACCATAGATCGGATAAAAAGTCACTTGTACACACTAGATGAAATTGAGGAGAAAGTGATATAAACGAATAATGTGGAATAATTATTTCACTGCATGGACATTGAATTGATCGTGTATATTTTTCTGGTAAATATTCGAAGTCGACTATTGATAGATCTTCAATAATCTCATGGTGGATTTGAACACTTAAACTAGTAAATAGAACAATAATAATCATTGATAAGCATAAAAGAATAAGATATATCCAAGTTGAAATTCTTAAAGTGGTACGTTCTAATGGATCAGTGTGCATTGTTCGAGTCTTGAAGAGATTCGATTCGATTGTCTCAGTTCGTATCTATTGTCACATTGCTTGAAGGCATTGTGTATGTGAAAAAACTCGAAAACAAAATCCCATTCGGTGAAAATTTACTAAATCTGGAAATCTTTATATACTGATACTCACTACGACCAGGTACTGTTAAAGTATTGCGTGTTGTTTTGCGCCATCTTTCAATCATAAATGGAATACACAAACGACGAACGGCACTTAATTCACCACATAATCCTGAAAGTTTGGTTATTATATATAATACATTATTGTGATGTACTGATGTGTAAGTGCACAAGTTAGGAGCAAATTGTGCATAATAATCGGAAAATGACTGTTCTGTTGTCCAATTTTCGATAAATAAACTACTGACAATTGTTCTGATGGATGTGTTTGGAGTGAATCGAGTTTTATTCGTGTCGAGAGGAGTTGCATCGGTAATATTGCTAGATGGAATAAAAGCGTGTATAGTTTTGAGACATGACCAATCAAATAAACATTCAAGTATCGACTGCAGTAGAGCTTCAACTGCAAATCCTGGCACATAATATATAGGCGATTGCTGAAAATGGAGAAATGGGCTGATTTGCATTTTGCGAAGATTAAAGAAACCAGATGGTAGAGAACAGCTACTTCGCGAAGCACACTTGCATATCAATGTAACATTAAACAGAAAGGGGATATATGCATATATGATGGTGGTGCCTATTACATTTGTTATTGTAGATGTCTGTATTGCTGTTTGTAATGCATTAGCAGGGGTAGTCGTGAGCACTAGCTGAAGCAGCTGAAGGAGATTATTTTCTGTTGTTAATTTCAGATATTTACTTTTCTCTTGAATGTAACTATTGAGATAGTCCTCCGAAAAAAAACAGACGGAGTGATAAGAATTTCTGAATCAAAACCATCGAGTGCATCACAGACTAATCTTTCAGCATGAACACAAAATGCAGCAAGTCATTGAAAATAACTACTAGCTAATACACGAAAATCAGCTTGATATAACTTTCCAATATTAGAACTGAAAAAAATGATGAATCCAATTGCCAGAGATGAACACGCTCGAACATACAAGATGATAAGTGACCATTGTTGAAGTAAAGTTACCATATGGAATAGTGATACGACTGCATGAACATAATAATTGGGTTAACTTTTTCTTCAGCAACGTTTGATAGTTTACTTCAGATTGAGTGACCAGTGAAGTAACTACGACAATAACGATGATGGCGAGTGTGAGGAGAGTCGTATAGACTCGAGTAGAAATTATCGTAGTACGTAAATGAAATTGATCTAAACGAGTGCTCCCGTTTTCAAAGAAATTCAATTGTACGGCGTATGCCCGAATTCGATTAGCGATATTAATTAATGATTGCATCGTTGTTTTTCACAATCAGAATAAATTTCTCTCGATTACAGTGAATCAAATATCCTTGCGTCTAAAATTAAGGAAATGACATTGAAATCTTTGCCTTATATTGTGCGGTGTGAAAGAAATGATCATGAGAAAATGTGGAACATAATGTTAGCTGGTAAAACTATCGCCTTTTTAAACTCAAATCGAGACAAGTATATTTAAAACAACTGAGGTTTACATTTAACGTCATTGTCCGTCACGTCGCATTTGAAAGTATTGTGCCTCAGCAAAGGATACAAAGTATCGTTAATTTTATGACTACAATTTTTTAGAGCAAACTTCTTGAAATAATTGAACATCAGAGTCACGGTACTCAGCATCCTGTAGAAAATAAAGCGAAGCGAGTTTGATGAGTGATATAGTGCAAAATGTAACTTTTTCGTCTGAACTTCTGAAGTATACAATAAAAAACGAAATCATAAATTCGATCAACTGACTAATGTTGCAATTGAAATTGAGAAGAAAAAAGTATGTAAAGATAATGCTTATACTATTTCTAATATGCTTAACTGGCAAAAGCATTATGCCAATCTGCCTTTTAACGCCATTCATCATCGATATACACTTTTATTCTAACAAAATAAATATTCTCTTTACATTGTTTTCAAATTCTTTTTATGATTCATCAGTAAATGAATGCCTGTTCTCTCTGTTGACTAACCAAACTCAACTTATACATGTTGCGTTAAGTTCCATGAACAGCATTTTATTTTCTCCTGTTTTAATAGTTTCTTTTATCCGTTTTGTTGAATAAGTTTTCATACATTCTATATATTTATTTTGAACGATATTTTCTGTTCTTGTATGAGGTTCTTGAAAGTCTATTTATTCGAGATACTTGTAATTTCTTTTAGCAAAGTTTAACAACTGGATGATAACAATTATATTGATTGTTTAAAACAATAAAACGTGGTATCCATATACTTAGGTTTGTTCAACTTCTCAAACGTTTCATAAATTGCTTTTTTATTAGACATTTTACGAAGTAAAAATCAAGATTTCATTTGACATTGGATATTTTTTCTTTGACAAAAAATATATCAGTTAAATGAAACTATGTTTAGCAGATGTTAATCCATATATTTATTCATGAAATATGACGTTTTACCATTCGTATTGCAACTCTTTCATACATATCTGGTATCCTAAAGTTAAACTTTTTTTGATGAAAAATAATGAAAATCAATTCATACCTTCCTTTCAAATCTTCGGCTCGCTTGGGCTGTTGTATTAAATGTGAAGCACAGAGATGGAGATGCATCGCTGCTAGCCTCACCACTAATTCCTGCCATTTGATAATCTTTCTTTGTCTATAAAAGTGAATAAGACTTTAGTTTTATATGGTAATAGTTCTCACTCTTACCGTTACCACTCAATTCATATCACATGTACTATTGAAGATTCACCGAGTACCTAATCAGATTTAATTTTATTCTGTATTTTTGTTGGAATTATTGATGTTACTTGACTATTACATTCGCTCCCTCCTCTCAATCATCGATAATGAATAAATCAGATTAATTAAGATCGCTAATCGGAAAACGTCAACGTCTGTATATCGTTCATCAAAGAAAAGTCCTTAATTGTAAATGAAGGATGAACAGAACAATAATTCTTCTTTTGCGTCATATGCACTTAGAATGATGAGAAAAGCAGTAAATTCTGTATGTATGAATGTGAGAATAGTTAAATTTAATTTTCAAGATTGATTTATTAAAGAATTTCGAAAACTTCAAAGCCTTATTAGGAGAAAAAGATTTCAAAGAAGTTTTTAAACATTTGGATAATTAGCATAGTTAGCAATACCACATTGGTTATTTCTGTTACGAGCCATCCAGATATAACCTTGGTTACCCCACGAAGTACCCCATGAATTTTTGACAATATAATATTCATGTGTACCTTGTGTATCATAGCCAACAGCTAAAACAGCATGATCAAGTTGTGATGACGAACAAAATGGTTCAATATAAACACCCGATTTATAGAGTTGAAATGATGTATGCGAAGCATCAATGGCAACTGAAATTGGGCCAACTGTGGCAATTGCATCTTGTAAAGCATCTTCACTGTTTTGTTTAAGGTCTGTACAGCCCTATGAAAAGAAAAAAAAACAAATTATTCTTGTCAATGCTAGAAGAAAAAAATACTTACAGTATCTGTAGCACCAATGCTTTTAGCACTGAAGCGGCATTTACCATCTTTACCTTCATATGGATAGCTATCTTCAGTGTCAATACCTTTATTGTCTCTGATGTATTTGAAGGAAGGGTCCATTAAACCACCATTACATCCCTCATTACCATAAGCAGATGAACAATCAACTAAGTTTTGTTCAGAAAGTGAAATAAGTTGTCCTGTTTTGGCAAAGGTTTGTCCTTCGAGTGCACCAACTGTTGAAAAAGCCCAACATGAACCACATTGACCTTGATCTTTTATTGGTGTTACGTAGCCTTTTGGACGCCAATCTATTTTATTGGAGATAGATTTATAGAAATTATAGAAATTTCTTTAATACATACCAACACGATCTGGTCTTTTGAAGTTTTGTGGAGCAACAAATTCTGTATTGCAAGTAGGAGGAAAACTAAGATTGGCACCACGAGTGAAACCATTCATTTGCTTGACGAATTCTTGATTGTTCTATAAATATATTCATATAGAGATATGATGAGAATGGTTTTCTTTTAAAACATACCAAATCACCATATTTATTCATTCCCAATGTATAAGTATGTAAACCAAGATCAGCTTCGAGATTGTGTTTTCTAATAAGAGAAATATGATTTTCCCAAATTGATCGACTAGAAATAAAAACCAATACTAAAAATAGAATGAAAAACGAACTCTCTTACCGTTTTGATTCTTCTGCATTTGATGCATATTGTTTTTCATAGGTACGTTTGTATAAAACCCCATGCTGAATCTAATGTTGCATCAAATGTTGGTAAAGAATAAACATAAGCGAATAAAAAGCAGAGTGCAATGAAAGCTTTCATTGTTAATATTAAGCTGGTTTCTTGAAGCAGAATAATAAAAAATACTGAATTTCACTAGGGTTTATATATGTGAGTGGATTTTTTGTAGTGTCATTGTTTTTTAAACAGAAAAAAAGAACATCACCCAAAATAACCTATGTTATTATCAATATTCTTTTTATTTGTTAAATATGACAATACAAAGAATAACTACAACGTAGTTCTGTTTTGCGTTGACTTTTGTTTTAGATAAAAAAAATCTTACTTGAAATTTTCCTCGTTCTATGTCTATAGCTTACAGAAATACTTATTTTTATCATTTGACGATTACAAATACAATGTTCCTAAGAGAGGTTATGAGAGAATATTTGTATGGCGCAGCGAAAATACTTTCTCAATTCGGTTTTTCTATTGAAGGCCTCATCTCCGTGTTGAGGGTCCGCGCGAGTTTCGAATGGAGCTTAATCCATTCGTCATAAAATAAGTTCGGAAGAAAATATTCTACATCAATAAATTCTCAAATTCAAATGTAGTCAACTCTCAACGATAAAGATTTATGTCGAGAAAATACGATGCCATAGAATTAACAAACGGTGAATCCAGCATACCATGATCGAGGTTTCATCTCGGCTAAAGGAATCATACGATAGCTTTAACTCTGCGATAGTTGTTCGAAGAATTCCGAAGAATCAGGACACATTCACCTCTGCAATGAGTCCGAACTCTAATCGCACTAATTCCAAATCCAACTATACCCAACCACCTACATACACTCCTTCCTTCCCCCGAAATCACGGAAAACATTTCAAAAACTGAATTCTTCTAGAATTAATTCTGATCGATCATCGTTTCCTATGGACTACCACTGGTTTCAGATCAAGTCCGACGAGCTCTATCGATTTCATCGTTTAATTTTTGATTCTGAAATATTAATCATCGACAAAGATTATAATTATCAAGCTACTCATCATAAAATATTTAGAAAAAATGGTCGATTCATTGAGTAATTTGATAAGATGCGTTGTTTCACCGAATAAAACATAAAGTATATCGGAGACTGTTGAATACCGAAAGTAAATTGCACATGAATTATATCGTAATTGTTTCGATGTAAATGATAATAAATTACACAGACCATGGCATGTTCTAATAATAATAGTTAGGAGTGTAATATGGAATATAATCCGATTAAAAATATCATGAAATAGTTTTATACCATTGTTGATCATCATATGTTGACGAATGAACTAATTACTTAATGACAGAAAACATCATGTTTCTTATACATAATTCTTTTTTAATATGCGATTTACATATCAGTAACACTTTTAGTCGAAGTAGATTAGAAACAAAAGAAAAATATCAATAGAATATTTTATGAACTTCTAGTAAAAACTATTGAACGTATGTCTTTTCATAGTGTACGTATAATACCGTAGGAAAATGTGCGAAAGTTCATCGAGAATCATGATGTTATCATGGAATGATAATAATATCTATAATTCGAACATGAATAGATTTTCTCAACAGACAGGTACTGCAAAGTAAACAACGTGCTTTGTAGTTGCTAAAATATGTGCTTGCCAGCCACTTCATATGTTGTGGTTTTTTTATCGTTGACTGATTTGATAAGATTTATACGTTTTCTTTCCATTTTTATTTTTATTTGTGAAAGCAGTTTCAAAGCAAATATAGATTATTGCAAAAATAGATGTTTTGATTAATAAACAATGAATATAAGTTAATTACGTATAAAGATTTTATTAATTTATCTCGTTCTATGTCTATTTCTTTGGAAAAACAATCATTTTGCTCGTAAAAATATTTTTTATTACTGTCATCTTTGTTTTATTTTGCACGGATAAACATGTAGGTATTTGTCGACAGCTCATACAGTTCAGCTGTCACTCCAGTAACCTGATTTTCGTCATTACCACCGACGAATAGGACACTTCCATCTCGCAATTCACTTGCTGTATGACTTGCTCGTTCAAGACGCATATTGTCACTACGTGTCCATACCCCTTTTGATGGATCATAAAGTTCAGAACTATTTGTTCGCCCAAACTGAGGACCGATACCACCAGTGACTAATACATTTCCATTTTTCAACAAAGTAGATGTATGCTGAGCACAACCTTGCCTCATATTATCACCAATACTCCATGATTCTGTAGATGGATCAAATAATTCTGTGCTGTTTAAAACATCACCATCTCCATTCAGTCCACCACTAATTAGAACTTTACCATTGGTTAATAAAGTAGCTGTATGTAAAGATCGTTCATAGTTCATGCTAGCAACAACTTTCCATATTTCTTTTGATGAAATATATATTTCAGCATATTTCATCGACAAAGACTCCACACCCCGACCACCAGTGATTAAGATGTTTCCATCTGACAATACAGTTGCTGTATGCCATACTCGTGGATAATTCATATTTTTTGCTGGTGTCCACATTGTGTTTGATGGATTATATAATTCAGCACTTTTAGCAGCCTCTGGGTCCTCTCCACCAACAACCAAAACGTGTCCATTCTAGAGTACCGATGCTGTATGAAAGGCCCGTGGGCTACACATGAGAAAAGTCATTTTCCAAAATCCACTTGACGCGTCGTATACCGCAGCGTCATTTGACGTATACTTAACATTATCCAAATGTCCTGTTCCAAAGGCATATCCCCCAACAACTAAAATACTTCCATCGGATAATGTAGATGAAGTATGAAAGCGTCGACATTCTTCCATAATCTGGCCTTTTGTCCAGCTTTTTGTAGATGGATTATATATTTCGTAAGCAATACAGCCAGGAAGACCAGATCCACCACTAACTAATACTCGTCCATCTGTCATCACACTTGCTCCTTGAAAAGTTCGACTAACATGTAAATTACCAACATCAGACCATCCTAGACAAGAAGAACATAAATAGAGTCTTGAAAACAAATCTCCTTTGATTTACCTGACTTATGAGCTGTTGTTATTGGATTTGTTGATACAGTATTGAACAGTATTGACAAAATCAAGAAGACAATAGCTAAAGATAGTTTTTAAGAAAAGTTCCATAAATGGGATGCACTTACTGTGTGTTGGTTTGTTTTGCATCTTATGTTTAAAAAAATTGAAATTGAGGAAAAAAACCAAACGAATAAGTTCTTTTTTATTTGCTCTGTTTTATATATGTTGAATATTGCTATATATATATCACAAAAGATAAGTATTACTTTCTCTATTAGACACATACCCTCTTCGTTCTTTTCTTTTTTTCAGTAAATATTATTTTTCTATGTTGCATACATCAAAATCCAATGAACTTGTTATCTATGTTTGGATTGAAATAATATAAACGTAAAATATCTTCGAGTCGGTTTCGACCTTTTCCTAGGAACATTCGAGTGAATGTGCGTTTCAAATATGAGTACACTGCTTCCAAGTAGAACTCCACGAGTACTATCGATTCCAACTACGTAAAAGGAGCCTCCTATATATATATATTCCTACCTTCGTTTCACATCCAAAACACCCAAGAAACTGAGTTTTTCCTCAAAGTGATTTAGATTAACCATCATTCCAAGTAAACTACCAGTGGTTTTAGATCAAGCTCAATGACTTCTGTTGATTTCACCGTTTAGTTTTTAATTTTCATATATTTATAGTCGACAAAGAGCTTAACCCTTTATGATCGACTGTAAGGATTAGTTTGAAAGAATAAAAGAAGAAAAATAAAAAATTAGAAATCTTTTCATTTGTCAATGAGTCAATCCACCCGAAATATCCACATAGATATATTTAGATAAATACGGAAAAATTATTCAAAGAGATCATAAAATCAAAATAGGACTCGAACTCACATCTCCCGATAATCGATCTAGTCATTGAGGTTGAGTGATCATATCTAATAGCGTTCAAAGTGTTCTTTTAGTCAAGAAATTATTTAATTGACTATAGCTCAATAGGTATTCAATTTTGCTTGTTTTGAGGGAGTGTGGGTGAGTGAACTTTCACCCATGTGGTTGTGCGTTTGAAACAGATATGAGACTTTTCACGGAGCTTCTGTAAGCGTAAGAAACGCTGATAAATAGTGTGCAGACCATGGATGAGGCTTGGCTGTGGATTAGGGGTGTTACTTTATCTTTACTCTTTAAAAAATAAAGATAAAGAAAGTTACTTTATCTCGAAAACAAATTTAAAATAGAGAATAAAGAATATTTTTATTTACTTTAAAAAAAAACAAATTATTGTTGAAATATTATTATAATGTCGACAGAGTAGCCATATATATTTTATCAATCGATGTATTCGTTCAAAGCATAAGCAACAGTATATTAGTGAATCAAATGACTCCTTCTTTCAGAAAAGGGAAGAATCCTTTTTCTCTATAATTGATTAATTTTCTAACTCAATACTATTTATTTTAATAGATTCATTCATGATAACTGAAGTAACAGAATGGAAATATATCTAAATACTCACTCTGCTTAGTATCTACTCCATCTGTGATACGAATTTTGTATTTAAAAGAGTTGTAAATAAAAACAAATTGATAATATTCGATCTTCATCTTCACAATCTAACTACAAGAGTATGTCAGCAATGCTCAGCCTATTTTCCTCAAGAAGATTGAAAGACTGAATGACTAGAATATTAATCAGCTATCGATAACAGACTTTGGCTCAGTGCATTTTTATATCAATTTCACAGTTTATTCTCGTTTTGAGTTTACTTCTGTAACAGCGATGAGTAGTATTCATTAGAAAATAAATAATATGAACTCTTCAGGATGACATTTTTACAAGAGCATATTGACGATCATACGTTTTTTTGCATAAAAAAATCCGTTCCTAAAACTGTGTTGTCCAAGTCTGGTCTACATCAAAATTGGTTATCTATGGTCTGTTGAAAACACAAATTTTACTATTCATTTTACAAACAATTGATATGCCATTGGTCATGTAAAAGTTTCTTCTAGAGGCAATTTCGTTATTGACATGACTGATTTATATTTTCTATTAAATCCGTATAGTTTCACAAAAATAAATATCTATTTTGCACGGCACAGATTATGTCATTAAGAATTGCTTCTGAGGTTAATCTGGAACATTTCAATCCTAATCAATTCAAAATTGAAAGAAAAGAAGATATACCCGTCTACTAAAGTGCGTTTAAGTTCATTGCAAACATATGGTAAAAGAACTAGAGAGAGAGAGAAACCTCGTGTGTATACCTTGATGAATGTAAATTGCAGATTTCATTAATGAAAAGAAAAGAAAAGAAAAAACCGTTATAACTGCTGTCGAGATTACTGCAATCAAGTACAATCACATCGTAAACAAGCTAAAATATTGCTTCACCTTATACATATCAATAAATTGATTATCTTGAAGAAAAGAATGAGTCTTTATAACACAAATAATCAATTAATACCGTCATTCGATGATAGTAATGGAATCCGCTCAAGTTGAAGAACTTGATTTCGGATTAGTTCGAAGGAGATCGCAAGTCCACGACGCAAATCAACTGTTCGAAATAAAATTTCGAAGAAAAGTGCTTCTCGGAATTCGAGAAAATCTTCCAAAGGAACGCCAAAGTCAAGAAGTAAACATAATAAAAGTGATGCTGATTCACAATCTGAAATGGACTATTCGAACAGAGATGAAATTGACAATTCAGGTCCACCTGAAAATCAAGAGAACGAAGAACACGATACTCACAACATATCAACAGCTAGTGCTGATACTGTTTTCGATGAACATTCTAATTCAAGCAACGCAACAGCTGTATCAAAACGAGCTATCGATTATTTCGACATGAGCAACATTAAAGAAACTGGCAGGGTTAAATGTTCAATATGTTTCCAAGTAAGATGGCTTCGTTTTCATATATTGCTTGAGCGGTTGCATGATAGAAGGCTGTTCAATCTAGACTGATTCAGTAATCACCTTTTAGTAAAAAGTACAGAAATGTGGTGCAATGAAGAATTCAATAATTTGTTGTACTTTATAATTTTGTTGACTGTTTTCTTCTTACAGAAATACAAAAATAATCCGTTTTCGGATAGTAACTTACGAAGTAATTTGGGTTTCAAGCATGGCTGTAATAATTATTTATATCGATCTCAAATGAAACAACGTGTAAATCGAGAAAACAAATCTGCAATTGCATCACATTTGAAGAAAGAACTTGATGCTGCAGCCGTAAGATGTATTGTCAAAGATGATTTATCTTTCGGAACATTTCGGCGACCTGGTATGAAAGAACTTTTGGAGAAACTCAGACCAGGCTACCGTGGTCCAACGCGACAAACTGTACGAAAACGCTTAGGTACAATGTATCGAGAACGAAAGTCTTCGTTGAAAGAAAAATTTCAAACAATTTCGTTCATATCTTTAACAACTGACCTTTGAATGAATACTCGACGACATCATTTTTTAGCTATAACAGCTCATTATCATGATGAAAACTACCGTATGTTTTCGAATGTTATCTCTTTTCGGTCTTTTCATAGTCGACATATGTCTTCTCGATTAAAAAAAGTTATTATTAATGAAATTAGAAAATTAAACATCGAATAAAAAATTTTTTCAATAACCACCGATAATGGTAGTGATATCAAAAGTGCAACATCATCTGATGAATTTGGAATTCAATTTTCTTGTGATGCTCACAATATCAATCGACTGATATCAACTGGTTTTGATTTATGGAAGAAAACACCGAAAAGGTAAATCAATTTCTCATCTTGAAAGAGTAGAGCATTTCAATGTTGATCTGCTTTCATGTTTACTTTCCATAAATGTTATTCATATGATATTACTTAGATTGTTTTGTATTTCCAACTGTTGCTTCTATCCTTCTCTTGAACCATCTAGTACACTTGAATCAATTATTTTTCTATATTTAGTACAATTAACGGAGAAACAGAACCGACACCAACACCCTCAGCTACATCAATGGCAACAACTGTATCCAATGAATAAACTCATGATCGTGATGCTGAAATAGAAGGGTTACGTCTTACTGACCTTGGATCTATTTTTGACGAATGGATAGATAACGACAAAGATTATGTAACTGATGATGAAGGTGGTGAATATGTATCGACATTAGGCGACGAAGATCGTGATGATAGCGATAGTGACTCGGATTGCTCAGATGACGACAATAATTCTTTATCGGTTCAACCCCAGCAAGGTCGTCGAGCAATTGATGACGAAGAAGCTGAAGAAATTAACCGGTTGTTATGGGATCCTGATGAATTGAAAAAACGGATTTCTATTTTATTAGAAAAAATTCGAAAACTGATCAAAATGATAAACAAATCGAGCATTTTAACGTCGTTTGTTCGAAGCGAGGTTCAATCAAAATGAATTAGTTTAGACAGATCAATTAATCAAAATGATAACCCGAATATTAAAGGAAAAGTCCTCGATTTAATATGTGATTTTCATGTTCGATGGAATTCGACATTCATGATGTTAGGACACGTACAAGAAGCATACGAAATACTGAACAATTTAACATATTCACCTCAATCTCATATTGGTTTAAGAACATAACAAATTAAAAAATCACGTTCTTTTCAAATTAATCATTTGGAATGGGAATTTATTCGTTCATTAGTAGATATCTTGGCCCCATTTTATTTTGCAACAAAATGTTTATGTGGTCGAAATTATCCTACGTTAGCATTATCATATTGGGTTACCAACAAATTATTTCTTCATTTAACAAACAAGAGTCCTAACTCTCCTTTAGAAGATGGCTTGAAGAAGCTATTGCTTGAAAAATCCGATATTTATTTTGATAAGAATGTCACGCGTGAACAACGATGTGCGAAATTGGTAAGTACAGATACACAATCAACCTTTCATTGCATTTAGAAATTTTTGGAAAGAACTGAGAGATTACTTTGTATTCTTCTGAAAGAATTTCTCCTATAAGTGGAAGTTATTCTCATCTAAGTGTACGTTTTGACATAAAATATTCAAATTAATTTAAAAGACTTATCGAATCTATTCAGTTCGAGCCTTCATAAAACCATCTTGAGGGTGTGAGGGTGTGAGGGTGTGGGTGAGGGTGTAAAGGATAGGAACGTACATTATATGTGACGTTTGCACTGGAATACCTATATACATAGGAGCAACTACTAACATCATAAGATTTACATGTGTTGGGATTTCTGGTTCAATTGTTATGACTTTGATGAAACTTTCCTTAGATATTTGGTTCATCAGTCATGTGTTCTCTCAAACATTTCATGTAAAACATAACTAAAAAGAACACAGATTCACGCCATATGTGTAAAAATTGCGTTGTTAGCTGTATCGAGCATTTTCACACAATAGTGAATTTTAAGATTTTTGTGTCTTGTTGCAAGTTTATTTTAACGATAGTAATTGTGATCATGAATAAATTTCTCAAGAAAGTAAAAAAAAGTTGACGATGAAACAAAGTCAATGATTTTCATTTAACCTAAGTTACTGTTGTTCTTTATTCATTACAATCAGAGATAACAAGGTGCCCGAATTCATCCGACATTGACCAATGCATGAATTCGATTTGGATGACGTTTACATTTGAATATTAATAATAAATGTGAGAAAAGTTTTTTTAATTCAATGCGAAATGCTTTTGAAACCATTGTATATACATAGAATGATGTAGCAGGAAAAAAAACTATTATTATTTCAGCTATATAAGCAATAAATTGTTCAATAGCCACACGGTCTGTTGATTTATTTGTAATATAAATTGTTAAGGCATTATAAAAATTTAGAATAGTCCAAGGTGTTAAAGTTACGATAAAAACGACTGCTTGAAGCAAAAGCATTGCAAATACTTGTTGATCACGTTTTTTTTCTGCATTTTGTTCGCCATTATGACCATGTAATGAAAGTTCTAAACGACGTTGCCTTTTGAGACGAAGATTTCTATGAATAAGCATAGCACAAATAATCATAATAGTAATGGGAAGACAACATCCAAATATAAGAACATAGCAACTGAAATAAAGTGCCGCATTAATGTCATAGACAATTCCGCATTTATTATCTCTTACATTGAAGAGAATAAGAATTTGTATGGGTAATACTAACCAAATAATACTATTTATTACAATTACACGATAAGCAATACGAACTGATGCTAAATTTCTTAATCGATTATTTGTTGAAGTCAGTACATAACGATCAAAACATGCAGCAGCCAAAAGCCATCGATACATGAAAGTCATCGAATGAACTATATAAAAACGGACTCGACAAAAGGTGACATTTGTTATTATTGGATTGATACCAGAGAGTGCGTATAAATGTGGTAAAGTACCAAAAAGTAGAGAGATTAACATTGGCACTGAACCTACACTGAAATCTAGACAAAAGTAAAATATGATTTATAATGCGTTTGATTTTTAGTAAAAACTTACACACACAACAAGACATCGTGCGAAATGGCCGTCGGTTTAGGAGTATAATATTAAGAATGCAACCAATAATACCAAAAGTTAGATAACTTGAATAGACACAACGAGTTAATTGTTGTTGAATCAAAAGAAATGTACTGCCTAACGATGACATTTTTATAAAGAAAAAAAGATCTGAAATCAATACATGTTTTTATCTTTAACAATTAGCAAAGAAACAGAATGATTTGTTTACAAGAAAATCTATTAACTACATTCGAATCAAAATTTTCGCTCTTTTCATTGGCATCTACCGTATAATAATCTTCTCTTTTTCATCTCTCAAATTTATATATGAAAAAGGCATAATGAATTGTTCAAGCGGATTATATTGTGAACTTGGTTTTAGTATTCATAAAAGTAATAATTGCAGCGAACTGAAAAAACTTAATGAAGATTGATGAAGTCGTGTTCAATAAGGTTTTTTCTCGAGATATTTAAATGGTACTAATGATGTATATAAATAAAGATATTAGAGATAATGATTTTATAATATATTTGAAAGCTTTTAACTATGAATAAGAAAAACATTTTGATGTCAAGAGTATAAGGGTAAATTCATGAAGACCCATCCACTTTTTGGAAGTCTTTTTCTTCGATTTTTTCACTCAAATATATCAGTATGGTCTAGAAAACACTTATGATTAAAAAAAATTAAATACTTTCTATCAAAAATTCCGAGTTCTTGAGTGACTTTTCGGAACATCTTTCGTATACTTTTACATATAGGGAAAATGTCATGGAATAGGGTAGAGTTTTTTTTAAACAATATATTGGGTATTTTGTGGTAATGAAAATTGTAAACGAAGTCGAAAAACATCTTTCTTGAGAAACGTCAAACCTATCTCATTGAAATCTTTCAGTACTGAATGGTATTTTGTCGCTATACCAGCTTGCAGAAGTGATATAACGAAGTCGAATGGACACTACTATTGAAATGATAGATTTTCCATTTCCTCTTGAGGACATCTTTAAACGTTAAGTCTTATCCACACATGTGGTGATTCCTAACGTATAAAATGCCGAGACGAAAAAATTGTGAACATCCGATGAAGCATGGAAAATCAGCACGTATACCAAAAGGAATAATGGTTGCGTCATCAGGGCTATCAAAATTTTTGACAAGTGAATATGATACGGCTTACACTCGAATTTGCTGATTATATGGAACATATCATGCATATGAATCGAAGAAAATGATTAGTCATCAATCAATGGAGTTTAACGACGATGACAGAAGTTTCTCCTGTCAATGAAGACCCAAATGATGATGTTTTTGTAAATATGAAATTTAATGAGTTGAGTGAAGAAGAGAAAGAAAATCCTGATATGGATAGTGGTATTATAGCTAAATCAAATGAGCTGTTGGATGGATTAAAGAAGTTATATGCTGACAGTGATGATAGTGAACAAATTCGTTCGATGACAATTGCTCCAAAAGAATGGGGTCGACAGAAAATTGAAAAATGGTGCGTATTTTACTGTCATTATTTTCAATATTTTCGTAATTCTTAATCAAATTTTGCGAAGAACTTCTTCTATTTATTTTATTAGGTCTAACTCAAAGCCAAATCAGAATCGACGAACGCTTGTTCTTCGAAAAAACAATGGAATATTAGCCTATACACAATGCCTACGAGGGAATATTCCTTTATCTGATTCAACAATTGATGCTGTGGTCGATTTCTATCGCGAAGATGGTACTAGTCGGACCTCATTCAATTTCAAAGACACAATTAAAATCAACGGACAATCAGTGGTACTTCGGTTTTTAGAAATGACTGCCTTGGATGCTTATCAGATCTTCAATGAACGACATCCGAGAACTGTTGCAAGATCAACTTTTAACGCTCTTCGACCACGTAAAGTAAAAACTATAACACCACATGAAACGTGTCTGTGTATTATACATGGGAAGATGGATCTATTATTGATGGTTTGTATCAGCTGTATATTGGTTCGAATGTAACGAAGTTTTGTTACAGGGATGGAACAACTACTACCGAAAGTGTGTTAATGTAGGATCTTTATCAACTAATGGCAAGTTCAATATGAAGGATCTAATCACTCAAATGGTTTGCACTGCCTCAAATGAAAAGTGCTTCGATGATGAATGTGATGAATGTTCAACGGAAAGCATTACAGATATTCTCACAGATAACAACATAATGGATTTGGATGGCGAATATTCATGGAGTCTGGGAAAAAGTCAATAACAAGTTTGACCTTCAACAAATGTCTGGCTCAATTGATTCTCTATTAACGGAAATTGAAGAAAAATGGCCTCCATTCTCGCTTCACAAACATATTAATCGCGAACAACGTGAATATATCAAGCAGTTACCTTCTCGATCAACAGATAACACTTTCGTTGTTGCTAAAACAATGTCATCCACGGCTAGACGTGCTACGCTGTCGAAGAATATTCTGATGTCAAATGCAAAAGACTTCTTCGAATTTACACAAAAGCAACAACTGGAAACGGAGAAGATCTGACAAAAATATTCCTGGTGTTGATGTTTTTTTTTCTCAAATCGGATGAAGTAGAAGAAACGAAGAACAGTTATATGAAGGCTAGAAGCGAAAAACTTTGAAACACAGGTGAGAGACACTTTTGCTTCTATCCCTTCATGTCTGTATTGATCTAGGTACAATACTTGGAATTCAAAGTATGCATGAATTCCAACCGATCAACAATTCAACGGTTCAATTTAGTTTGTCGTTTCATTCAACAAAGATCAGAAGATTCACATTTAAATAAAAATTCTTTTATTTTCTTTTCTAGTTAATCAAAAGTTTTAAACCAGATTTGATGATGGTAGTCAGCGTTCAGATGGGGTGGACAACTCTTTTCATTCCTTCCTTTTACTAGATTTCTTGACTCTTACGTTCATGGTTACACAGTAAACGACTGAGCGGTCAATAATTTCAATGAGATGCGTCTGATGTTTCTCAAGAAACATGTTTTTCGACTTCGTTTACAATTTTCATTACCACAAAATACCCAACATATTGTTTAAAAAAAACTCTACCCGATTCCATGACATTTTCCCTATATGTAAAAGTATACGAAAGATGTTCCGAAAAGTCACTCAAGAACTCGGAATTTTTGATAGAAAGTATTAAATTTTTTTTAATCATAAGTGTTTTCTAGACCATACTGATATATTTGAGTGAAAAAATCGAAGAAAAAGACTTCCAAAAAGTGAATGGGTCTTCATGGATTTACCGATAAATACACAGGTTACATATATACACGCAAGTGATCTATTGTTACATTTTTTGAGTTCCATATTATTTCGTATTTTCAGGCATTCACTATGGAGGTATTTCGTTACATCATGTTTCGAATGATTAGAAATTGAACTGTTTTATCTTGAGTTGTTATCCGTATGGCCTTGAATTGTTTTCTGCAATGAATACCAGAAATTTGTCGAATCGATATTGGCTGAATTCGGTTCTCAATTAAATGGTTCTATTTATGGTGTGAGTGACAATGAAACCAAGATGGGTACTACATTTAAATCGAAATGTCAACGAGTTGGATGTTCAGCACATTGTATTAAGAAGCAGTTGGAACATGCTTTCATCAGGAAAGAAGTCGAAAAAGTATCTGTAGCATGTGGGATAGCTCAAGAGCTATTTCTACAAGCTAAAACCAATGTACAGTATTGGAGAAAATCACATAAACAGACGAAAATATCTTAACGAGTTCAGACATATTCTGATACTCGATTCAATGACGCTTATCAATGTTTTTCTACTGATATTCGGTGAATTATTTGTTATTCTCGACGACACACACTTAAATTATTTCTTATTATTGTATCGAGATCTGTTAGAACAAATCTGTTCGTTTTTGAAAGTATTCGACCAAGTTATGGAAGAACTTAGCGAAGATAAAACGCCAACGATTTATAAAGTTTTTCCTCTTCGACAACGTCTGTTAAATCATTGTGATTTAAAAACTATTGATCATGATAGCATCAAAGAATTGAAAGTCTTTTTGTGTAAGTCATTATGTTGAATGCTTTAAAATTTCAATTATTCGTTCACTTTCCCATCTATGAACAAGAAGAGCGTTAAACGATATTCGCATAAATAATACCATTAAAACATATCATTTACCTTATGTTTCATATTTCCTATTTGATTGCAGGTCCACGTTCGAAAGCAGCGTAAATCTTGCACGATGTTCATTATGTATCAACTTTATCGCACCCATCATTTATACGATTTCAAATTACTCCTCATGAGAAGCGAAAAACAATTGATCTGAACAAAGAAGAAATATTGAAGTGTCAATCATGTGCAGTCGGTGATTCACCACCGTCAAGTATTAGTATAGCTTCTTCTTCTTCTTCTTCTTCTTCTTCAGCAACAAAACCGCAACCTGATCAATCAACTACAGCAGAGAATATACTTTCAGAAAGCTTTGATCTTCCGATTGAAGAACAGGATTCAGAAGCTGTTGTTCCGTTGGACCAAGAATTGACACGTTATTTAGCTTTAAATGAGACAATTAGTGCAAATGATGATGTTCTATTATTCTGGAAAAATTATTTGCGACTCTTGCTTCGATCGTGATGTCTTTATACAGTATTCCAGCGTCTAATACAACAATTGAACGTCTCTTTTCTCAAGCAAATAACACACTTTCTGCTCAACGAACAAATTTACAAACTTCTAAAGTCAACAAATCATTACTTTTGAATAAGAACCTGTTACAACTCAAAGAACTGAGACAGAAACAATGCACTTGAAATCCACAAAAAACAAAGATTGACGCAGTTATCAACATACTGATCATCAACATTCAATAATGTCGACAAAAGCTACGAAGTAGAGTCAGAAGAATCCCTTTCTTCGTTGAACGTTAAAGGGTCTCGAACTATCGAAGGAGATGAATCTGACAGTTACGAATACGAATATACTGATATACATGACAAAAGTATTGACAAGATTTGAACACAGATACAAATATATCTCCTTTTTTATGTTATAAAATGTAGCATCGAAACCCTATGGAAGATACTATAGATGTATTAATTATGTTACTGTTCTGAATTCCAGTTTTCTTAATTTCATATTAGATTTACTATTGGAATTGTTTGTTTTCTTGTTGAAGGATTGTAAAGAATTGTGAAATCTTTGGAAAGAAAATACAAATACCACATAATACGTTGAATTCGACTTGGTTTTGTTGAATTTACAGGTTAATTAAAGGTCAAGTCTATAAATTTACATTTGAACTCGGACGGGTCCGGGTCGGCCCACACCTCCTTAACACTGTCACTGAAAGATCACGTAAATTTGTTTTAGGCTGCTATAATACACTTGCGTCTCAAAAAGAATTCTCTGGAGCTCAAGTTGCTCCCTATCTTATGAATTGGAACGATCATTATACGAGACACAAATTTCGAGGACTTTATTTGATTCAAACTGATCTATACATAGAGATAGAATTGAGTGAATTACGTGTCAAACGAAATTTAGAAACAAATTTATATGGTAATATGATACTTTTTTTGCGATTCATCTCTCCTACAGTTGCGGTTTTGTTCAAATGAGACTTATTCTTTTTGTATGTTGAAACACTCAGAGGGAGAAGAAGAGGATGAAAGAAAAAAAAAGAAATAGGGGAAAGAATATGAGAAACAGAAAAGAAAAGAGAGAAAAGTCAATTAAGACATAATAAGCTAACGGAAGAGACGTTACATGCTGTGATGGAAGGAAAGAATGAAAGAAAGAGAAGAAACAGTTGTTATATGAACAATCAATAAGTGTAACAGAAAGAAAAAAGTATCATACGTTCATCATGAAGGAAGACATAATGAGACATTTAACATGATATCAGCTGTGATAAAAAAATTGTTGTCACATCAAATATATCACGTAAATAAGTCACAGGAATTGGATGGAATTATTCTAGGAAAATTCTTCCCTTATTATTAGAAACGTAAAGATATGCAATCATAAAACTCTAATCAACAATAAATCTTTTCCTTTTTCACACAGATGTAATGGATGATAATGATGATGACCATAATGACAATGTGCTCAATGATGAGAATGCAAACGATATAAATAATTAATGAAGAGAATTTTCAAATCCAATCTGTTGAAAATGAAAATGGAAAACGATTTCTTGCTAGTTAACGGACGGATTGATTATCAGTATCGATCAGGAACTCTCGATAATGTGTGCTTATACGATTTTGTTAGCGCATTTTATAAGAAAAAGATCAACGCATCTTATTGAAAATATGTTAGCTGAAAGCTCTATAGGAAGAGAAGAACAAGATAATCGTAAAGGTCGACCACCTAATCAACGATTTCCTTTTCAAAAACAACATCCTCAAGCAACAATCTACTTAATGATGAAACATACTAAACATCGTGTACCAGTCCTTTATGCTCCTCAAATACCTCGGCGAGATCGTGAAACACCCAAGAGCGATATTGCCGAGCTATTCTTAAACTTTTTGCGCCTTGGCGAATTGTATCTGACCTTTGTGATGTGAACCAGAAATGGGAACATGCACTTGACTCTCGTCAGTACCAGATATCTGTGCACTCGTGGAATATCATTGATAATATTCAAATTTTACGTGAATGCAAAAAAGGCCGAGATGAATAATTAGTGAAAGTGATTACAGAAGCTCAAGTTGAAAATAACACAATCGATCCGGAACTCTTTCCAAAAAATCAAAGTTCATACAATGAATACGATGATACAAGTGACAGTGAAGATTTACTTGAATTGCTCGGTAGTTTAAACAATTCTACTACAGTTGCAATGAACAGCGCAAAAAATCTGCAGAAAATATATATATTGAAGAAACCATAGAAGCTGTAGATAGAATGGGGCAATTCTCTCATACACATAGTAAGCAATATCAAATCGTAACGATTCAGCTTTAAAGTGATATTGTTTTCTTGCAGCACGAAATCAAATTTTGATAAATGCATCATTTGCTGATAATTATCAACCGATAACACCATTTGTTCCTTCAACATCTGATCTCGTTCGACTCAATACTAAATGGCAAGGACAATTGAAAGTTGAAAGAGAGCGAGTTAGACGAAATTTAATCACTGGTAAACATTATAAAACAGGCGACGAGTCAAACATGGACGATATAGAAGATACAGTTGTAACACTGATAAATGCAACTAATTCAACTAATTCAAATATGAACATGTCTGATAATTATAACTCACTTCTTCCAGTTGCTTCAGTAGCAAGTACAACATATTGTAATCAAAAGAGCGTCGCTGATCGATACACACTAAAGAGAGAGCAAAAAAGCTGCATTCATGATAATCACAAGTCACCTTGATGGCGACAAACCGTCACACGCAGGTATGTTCATGCACATGGTTCTATATAATCATAAATTGAAAAATATCATCCATATAGGAGATAACAATGGCCAGCGTATCATGTGTATACCCGGGTGTGGTGGTACAGGAAAATCACAACTTATTCGTGCTGTAACTGAATATTTTCGTGTTACAAACAGAATACAAAAGATGCGAAAGCTAGCACCTACTGGAATTGCAGCCGCTGAAATTGGTGGTATGACTATTCAATCGTTTTTAGGTGAACAACGCAATTCAGGAAAGCCACGAACTATTAAACTAGGTGATTTGAAACTGGAAAAAGAATAGACACTTGTAGAATATTTCTTGATTGATGAAATGAGTATGGTTGGATTGACTTTACTCGGAAAACTCAATCGAATTCTTTGTGCCGCTAAACATGCTGATCCGCAAATTCCATTCGGTGGTATAAACGTTATATTCTTTGGTGATTATTTACAGTACCGGCCAGTAACGTTGCCCCGTTACACACTGATTTTTCGCCGGTAAATATAAAAGAAATTTAATAAATTACCTTCGGAAAAAGAAATCCAACAACGTGTGGAACGTTCGTTAATTCTACAAATGAATTGTGTGGTCAAACTTACTCAACAGATGCGAACAGAAGACATACCATATCTTCAGTTACTTGAACGACTTCGTCAAGGTCAATGTAGTTATGAAGATTATGAATTATTATTCAAGCGCGTTGTTGAACAGTCATCAGTATCTCTTCATGAACCACCATGGAATCAAGTAAGATATACTTAGGGCAATCCAAAAGTAGTGAGGGAGGTATGTTATTTTCTTAGGCAGAGACGTAAAGAAATTTCTTTTTTTACCAAAAGATAGAGCGTGTTTCACTCTATTTTTCTATGCTATTTGATCATTATTAAACTGTTATCATAATAGTAAAATTTCCATAAAATCTGTTTTTGTCACATACATGCTGGTAGCATGAACAAGAATGCTTGTGAGTATTTTCAAAATAACTTTTGATGGAAACATGATAGAGAACTACGGTTTTCACCATTGAAAAGAGGAGATGAAGACGCATCGAACTTCGAGTAATCGATTTTTCTAACCTATCTTTTGTATGGTTTTAGTTTACTTTTTAAAGAGCAAACCTCTTGTATGAGTTGTTGATAGTGAATTTTTAATAATTATGTTCACATTCAAATCGCTAATGGAAGATCTAGAAATTGCGAAAGATTCGCCTGTTTTAGTTTCACTATTTATATATAACACCTATTCTGAACGAATCTTTACTACGATATTCCATCAAATCTTTTACTTTTTCTTTTCTTCATAAAAGAAGCATTTTTTCGACAATTAGAAAACTGAATAAAAAAAGCATCATAAATCATATTAGAAAAATAAATAATATAAGGTTCGATACGTCTTCATCTCCTCTTTTCAATGGTGAAAACCGTAGTTCTCCATCATGCTTCTCTCAAAAGTTATTCCACAAATATACACGAGCAGTCATGCTACCAGCATCTATGTGACAAAAACAGATTTTATGGATATTTTACTATTATGATAACAGTTTAATAATGATCAAATATAGGCATGTCGCAATACCAATACTCTTGGGTTTTGGTATTGACGGTATTGTTGGTATTGGGAGTAGTGTGATATTGGTACTGAAAGTATCAGTACCAATACTATTGACCTTGCTGACAGTTTTGGTATTGATGGTATTGGCGTTGAAGATATTGGTATTGGTATTGAAGTATTGTCATCGACAAGGTGTCGTCTATCTAATATAAAAATCTGCATTGTATTGATTATCAGATAAGTTGTGAAAGTGTGGTTAAAAGCACATAACCGTTAGATGTCTGTTAAATGAACGCCGACTCTTCTATCAAACGTCTTTTATAGTTTACCATAGGTTTGAACGCAGTTCAATCACACGTAACGATTTAAGCTTTTCTACGTTCCCAGCACTCATTACCGCCCCTGTTTATTAATTAGAACGGACTTGAGGGATAAAATGAAAGAATAAACTAAAAATCTTTTTCAAAACAGCGTAATAAAACATAGTTCAAATTGCGCTCAATGTTCCCCGCATGAATTCATAAATTATCTGACGTCCAGCTGATCAGTTTTCGTTCATTTTGTCTTTGAAGAACATCGAGTATGATAAATTCGACGGGTCAAGGCGAGATCTTTGTTTGCGCAGCAAATAAGAAGCCGTGCTGAAGGCACTCTCTGACGGAACCGAACTAGCAGGTGTACAAAGAAAACGTACAGCCATGGTAGACAATATTTTCAACTGAGCGTGATGTAGTCGCCAGAAATCCATCTAAACGGCATAAAGACGATCGGTTAACAGAGGAATCACTACTGACTGCCTTGAGCTTACAGCATCGCCATCGTCAACACCTTCCACAACTTCATTGTAACGTTTCTGTGCCAGTGACCGGTATATTGAAAGCTCTTCTCCCAAAGAGTTGCGCGAATTCGATCGTCGAACTGGTAACGAGGCCACCTTCTTTCTGTCCATCGAGTCCAAGAAATCAATCATTCTCGATCGTTTTGAATCACGAGGTATGTATGTTGAAGTGTTGTTCGACGACAACGGTCCATCCATTTCGTTCTCTGTGTTGTCGACTGCTTCGCTAGCCACTTTCTCATATAACTCGGTCAACTCACGCTCAATTGCTCGTCGTTCCGCACGCTGAAGGACACCGAAGCCCACCGGATCAAAGTAAGCATGTTTCTGTGCAAAAGAACAAGTTAAGCCGATAAATAGCAAAGAACTTTCTCACCTTGAGTAGGTTCCATTGATCGACATCCTTCTCGAAGTATTTCTCCATGTAGAATATTAGGAGTTGCTTTAAACGAGAAAGAATGTCCGGATCACTGGAGTCAGAGGATTGTTCATCCTCTAGGTACTCTCGAATCTGAGAGATAGCAAAATAACTAATGCCGATTGTTGGATATTGTTTGCCGCTGACGAGTTTAGTCGCTTTGGCGAACGGATGAAGAACACGTTCGATGGCTTCGATCGTCGTCCAGTCCAATTTGTCCAATTCAATGGATATGAGCTTTTTAACTTGCTTATCATTCAATCCAATGTCATGTTTTTCGCTGTAGAGCCGATTAATTAACTTCTTGTAAGTGGTCATCGTTTGAAGAAGATAATGAGTAGAACTCCATCGGCTCTTGCAATCCATTTGCAGTGAACGCTTCACTTTAAATTCTTTCTTGAGCTTATCCACGTATCCTTTTAGAATTGACGACTTGTTCACCAATTTCACGAACGTGCGGCACTTCTTCATGAGAAGCCCGATTGATGTTTGTTCCGCTACGCACGTCGACGGATCAAACTCCACCACAACGTCTTGCGACCAGTTGTCAACAAGATCGGCGCATGAATCATCGAATTCGTCCTCGACGATATCGTCATCGATGACGAGTTGATCCTCGTCATTTGAACCAACGCTCATGGCGTCATCATCAACATCCATGGATAGCTGCGAGTCGTCACTTGATCGAACGATATTCTTGTTAAATAAAACAGTAGGTGAAAGACACCCGTCATCGGTATAGTCCTCTTCGTCGGAATCATCTGGATCTAGTGCTGCGATCGTAGATGCTGCTGTTGTGATCGAAGAGGAAGCTGGCTGTTTTTTCTTACGCATCCAGAGACCAAGGCTATTGCATACTGTCAAATGTAATCGATGAGCAATACCTATGGACAGCGTGCTGTAGTCACGAAGTTTTGTTGAATGTACTTACAACCAACGCGTTTTATTCCCGATCTGAATGACTCGAATGTTTTCACCATATTCGCGGCTCCGTCCGTTGTTATCGTGGTGGTTTTTTCCAGTATGTTTAATTCCTTCAGTTTCTCTTGAAGAGTATGGGCAATATTAGTAGAATAATGTCGCTGTTCGAATGACGAGAAAGCAAGAACTTCTGACTTCGGTTCGAAATTGGACGTGATGTAATGACCGGTGATACACAGATAAGAATATAAGCGTTTATCTGACCAGAAATCACATGTCATTGCAATCCATGAAACAGTAGACAATCGATTAATCAAGCGCCGTTTGTGTTCAGAATACAATCGAACGAGCCTCTTTTGAACTGTTTGTCGATGAGGAGGTGTGTACCCTAGGCGAAAAGGAAACAAGCGTATCGAGTCATCAATCAGACTACTCTAACCTGGTGCCACCTGCTTGAATATCTTTAGAAGGCCCGAACGTCTTAAGTCGTCGAAACTTCTCCCATCTTCGATCACACATTCAACGACTAGTGTATCGAGTTTCTTCTTCATCTCCGACGGAAACCTGATCCCTTGTGATTTTTTCGTTACTGAGGAAGCTGCGAATTGATTCATTTTGTGCATTTGATGCAGGTGCTTTCGCAAGCCAGTAGTTCCACCGTTTTTTCGACTCAGCACTGCCCCGCATCGATTGCAGCTCGCTTTGTCATTGTCATGCTTCTTCATGTACTCCCATACGTCGGAGTGCCGCTTGTTGACGCTTTGTAGTTGACTATCGCTTCGATTCTCTTGATTTTCGTCCTCACCCCCTTCAGCTCCTGTTGTCAAACCGGCGATACCTTGTGTTGAGCTTTGATTGGTAGTGAATGATTTCGACTGATATCCGGATCCCGCTACCTGTGTTTGAAATGAAAGATGGTTATTATCGTTCGAGTTGGTCGTTACATTCACAACTCTCTTTGCTCGTTTAGGTGCCATTCTTCTGCCAATCTGAACACTTCTGCCTGGTCGGAAAGAGTGTATTTGAAGCGAGGACAAAATAAATTCTTCGCTCTTCAGCTATTCTCTCTTAAACTGATTCGGTTCGATCACGTGGCTTTCTTTCTTTCTGTCCATCTCACATAGTCCAGTGACTTATATACAACCAATCGTACTTTTCGTGTGATGTCATTACTTTCCGAGCGTTCCACGTGGGCTATTCTAGCTCAAATATGCGTCGCCTACGTCGCGCCTGTTAGTTTCTTTGATTTTGATTTTTCTTTTTATCGTCCATGCTCATTTTTCACCGTGAATCTTAGCCTGAATTCGTAGCATAGTGAATATGTGATCTTTCATATGACTTCGTATGAATCGACGCTTTCGTTACTTCCCAAATAAGCAGCAAGAGAACGACTCAATGTGTCAAATACTTCCCAATTGAGTGTCATGGTATCTGGCAGCGTAAGTCTCTTAGAATAGAAAAATATACCATAAAGATTTCGCACTTACCTTGCAAAAGCCCATTTAGGCTCGGCGCACAGTAATCGTATATCGATAAATCATTGGTATAGAATTCAGCAGAGTCGATCATCGCATACCAAATACTTCAGAAAGTCTAAGAAAATACTCTTCGTGCATTCAATCGTTTTGCAATGATATTGACTGGGACGGAACAACTTGGATTCAGTTTTAACTGACATTTTCTGACTTGTTGATAGTCTTTGGTGACAGCTCTCAACAAAGTATGTGGGACACGTCTTTTGTTTAAACGTGAAGCTCATTATGTAATTGTGTATCGACATTAGCGGATCTCGTACATGCTGTATGGTATTTCTATGAATAGAAAACAAACTACTGTTTTGATGGAATACAAATCATGAAAGAGACAACCGGTGCTGGTAAGAGTCGAGGTCCTTTGTGCTCGGTCGGATTCAACCGCCGGAACGATTGCCCTGAGAGAGACTGTCATCGCAAATTAATTCTCAAGATGATCCTCATACCAGCAATCTCGATCACATGCACAGCTAAATCGTCCAGTGTGTACAAATCTTCGTGTCTGACTTATCGCACGTTAGAATACGCGCATTTCGACGATGTACAGAACCAAAAAGCCTAAGATTACCCTCGATAGACGTCACTTGATGATTTTAGAGTATCCTTGAAGCGCGAAATCGAACAACTTAAGAACGTCTTGAGCACCCGACATAATCATTGGTCTTTTCTCAACTTTTGACTGATATCCGATGTTCTTTGAATCTAATAATTAGTAATCATAAGGGCCCGCAACATAATGTATATTGATGCTGAAGAGATCAGAGAAATCCTAACAATGAGGAAGAAACTAAGACCTGTAAAAACATGATGATTACAGTACTTCTGACCACGTGAAAGCATACAGTGGCGGGTTTAGCGGGGTGCGGCCGCATTCCTTTCCCCTCGAACGAAAAGTATCTATCTTTTTTGGTCAAAGGTGATTCGTTTTTGGGCACGCACTCCATCAAAAACTTCTCACATGGCAGATGGTACTCCCTCCACACCCCGCAAAAAATTTTCTGGATCCGCCACTGAAAGCATAACTTTCTAATTCTAATTAGTCATAGGCGCATTACTCATCCGCGCGTAATGTATGTCGAAGAGTAGAAAAATTGGTTCATTTCAATACTTCAATACCAATACTAGTACTTGCAATACCAATACCATCAATACGTCAAAACCACCAATACCAATACCACCAATATTCAATACCATCAATACCATCAATACCAATACCATAAAAACCGGTCAAAACCAAGACTCAATACCAAGATTCAATACCAAGTATTGGTATTGCGACATACCTAATCAAATAGCATAGAAAAATAGAGTGAAACACGCTCTATCTATTGGTAAAAAAAGAAATTTCTTTACGTCTCTGCCTAAGAAAGTAACATACCTCCCTCACTACTTTTGGATTGCCCTAAGTAGGTTGAGGAAAAAGTTCGTGCGCCACGTTAAAAAATGATTTTTTATATATTTTTTCTGTGTTTTTGATCTGGTTTAGGGTTTATTGTGAAAATTTATTGATTTTTTCAGATGTCTGATTACGAAATCACAAATTTTGAGCTTCGCGTATTGCTCCGTCATTATTGGAGAAACAATTTTGATGCAAAAGCAGCTGCCAAAGCAATTTGCGACGT